>JAPQLA010000021.1:6484831-6495992 GCA_029822935.1 Naso vlamingii
GGTTGGGCTGGTGCCTGCGTGCCTCACACATCCACTCACACACACACACACACACACACACACACACACACACACACCCCACACGCGCAGACACACACAAGAAGAGTGAACATTATTCAACATACAGCCTGAGATTTTTACAGAAAATATTCAGCTGAAACTCCTTTGTAATCATTGACATTTTAAGAAGTAACTGTCATTTAATTACACATTTATTCTCTGTAACTGTAACTAATTACGGTTAAGTTTATTTTGTAATTAAAATACGTAATTTCATTACATGTAACTAGTTACTCCCCAACACTGACAATCACAAATGCAATCAGATACAAAGCAGCTTTCCTGTCAGGCAGCTCAAACCTGCTGTTAGCTCGCTCGCCTCAGTCACAAGTTTAGCCGAGAAATCCAAACAATAACTGTGGACGGACACAGAAAACAAATCTGACAGCAAGCAGGAGACCACTGAGGGCTCTCCGCTGGTCGTCCGCGCATTAACAATCTGGACTAAAGCTTTGGACAAACCTCTGCACGCAGCTCAAACATACAGCCAGTGAAGAATTAAACACAGCCAGCTGTTTACAAAGGTCGATAGAGCTGCTGAGCAAGTCAGCACAAAGACGAGGACGATGGAAAACCTCAAGACGGGAAGCGAGGAGAAGTGCATGCTCTGGTCGTGAGTCACCGGCAGGGTGTCATTCTTCTCCCAGATGTGCAACCACTGTACAGAACTACGGCCACGTTTAGACGGGAGCAGCCCGGCTGGAAACAGAAAGGTCTTTCCTCTGTGTCTTTCAAAAAATCTGCGTTTACATGAACAACTGAAAGCGCTGTAGTGTGCATGCCAGGCCAGTAGTCTGCAGTGTGACTTTGTAATGACATACCGTCGGAGCCGCTGAAGTTGTTTACTTCCTGTTGCTGCAAAGCTCTAAGCAGCCACAAATTAAAGAAATTCAGACATAGTTTGACTTCTAAAACTGTGCTACGAAGACTTAAATTCTCCTCAACAGACTGTCGTCATATTCGACCTGCTTTGGGTGCACTGTGGAGTGTTTAATCAGAGTATGTATTAGTTAGTATTTTACAGAGAACATGTCCTCTGGTTTTCCCTCTGATGTCCTACGACTGCTCTGCCTCCACTCTGTGATTCATGGAGGTTCCTGAAAGCAACATGTAGGCTGCCTGCAGACTGAAGCTGCAGCTGCAGCAGCTGTGGGTCGTTGTCGGTGACAGCTCCGCTAAAAAAAGGCTGCAGACAGACAGAGCAGTCATAGGACATCAGAGGGAAAACAACACATTCTCCATAAAAAATGACCCGGTTTTATTAAAATCGGTGTTCTGTGCGACGTATTGTGTGCATTGATGAGTTTCATTTTCAAAGCTGTGGGTCGCAGTTGCAGTTGTATATTGTTGCTTTAACCAAACAGTGATTTCTCTCATTCAGATTGTTTGTTTTAAAATGCTTTCAGAGAGACCAAAGATGAGACTTTTATCTTGTTTTTCACAAGCAGAAAACTAAATACAGAGAACAAGAAAAACTAACAGCTTGAACATAACAAAGATACGTTTTTCTTGGAACTTATTGGTGATCCCGCATATGTATGAGGAACCCTTGGAGGGTCACAGGACCTCAGGTTGGGAAACACAGTGTGACTGTGAGCTGAGCGTTCGCACCTTGAGAATGATGTCTCCCTCCTGCAGGTTCCCGTCTTTGGCAGCCAGGCCGGTGCTGGTCATTTGTTTGATGAAGATCTGACTTCCCAGACGTAGACCATACTCTACAAAAACACACACAGATGGAAACACTGGAGGGTACAATCAAGTACAGAAACTCAAAAACTAAAATATATAATGATTTAAGATTTGATTTGGGAGAATCTTTTATTCTTTATCAAAGACTTTTGATGGCATTGTTGTTTAAATAAGACAAACTTCTTATTTGTGGGAATTGTTTGGATTCAAAGACGGTAACGGTCACAAATATACACGTGCTGCTGTGTTACAGCACGTTGGAACCAAAATTTCAGTGCAACCCATCCAACAGATTTATTGGTTTGAGCCGAAATGTCAACATCCTGGCGTAACAAGAGGTAAAATTAGAGCATCACCAAAGTCATTGGTACTCACCCTGTGCGTTTGAGTGTCGCTTACTCTGATTTTATGTCAAAAATCAGCTGCAGGCTTGAATATGGAGTCATGCAGCATGTGCAGTTATCTTGTAACACTAACCGATAACGAAAATGTGGAACAAGAAAAAGAGGAGAAAGGAATTGTGTCAGGATCCAACAAGAACACACTGAGAAGAAATCAAAAGGTGAGCTAGTTTTCATGTGAAAATGCTGATGTGTTGCCAAAATCCTGACAAAGAAAGAGAGATCGAACTGAGGTGAAATGAAATGAAATGATGTTTTGGTTGGAACCAAACAAGGATCCTGTTTAATTTGCAAGTGAATTGAAACTGAAAGAGGAGCAGCAGAGAGCAAGGAAAGCAAAGAGGGGAAAATCAAATTCATGTCTTTGTGGACTTTATGCAACCAGTTCTCATAAACTGAGCGCCTGATGGCTGATTTAAATGAACAGCGTTACTGTAATTAAGACATTTCTTAAATAATAACTAGCTGCCTCCCGTGGACGATGAACGAATGCAGATTTTGGTGCCTGTCGGTTGGGGTTGCACCGATACATCCAGTTGTGAGCAGAAGAGCTCCGCTCTGCTCCTGCAGCCGCTGTGTTTTACCTTCATTGGGTCTGTTCTTCACCAGCAGGACGTTGACGGGTTTCTCCAGCGGCTCCAGCTCTCTGGAAGGTTCTGGTGATGGAGAGTTGTCATTCAGATGGTCCCTGCTCCTATACCGCCGTCCTCTTCCTCCACCCCCGTCTCCTCGGTCGTACTTGTCCTCCATACGGTAGTTGTCCCCAGGGCTGCGTCCTCGGCTGGTGTACCTGTGACGGTCTTCACTGGTGTCCAGGGTTCGTTCACGGCTCCCCTCCCTCCTGGATCTCTCCGGGCCGACTGAGGTTCTGTCCTGGCTCCTTCCACGGCTCCTTCCTCTTGGGCTGTAGTCCCGCTCTCCCCTGTACTCGGGGTCCAGGTATCCTTTGCTGCCAGAGGTGTGCTCCCGGCCTTCATTATGGTACCAGCCACTGTCATTGTCGGCATCGTAATAGTGGGTGGATGGGGCGTATTCCTGACTGTCTCCGCCCGGGGAGGGGGGCGGCTTCAGTGAGTGGACTGCCACTTTACGAGGTCTCTTTACCGTCTGACAAGAAAGGCAAAACAAAATATTCCTTATTTAAAATTACTAAGATCTTTATTTTTTGGTCATGTACCCCTACAGACATTCATTTAAAATGAAAGAATTAAATTTTCTGAATTAAAGAAACAAAAACAACAACAACAACAACAACAAAAACAATGTTATTAAACACTAGCAAATATATTGGAGTGAATGTTGTTACAATAATCTTTTTCTGTTGTTTTGTTCTTTCCAGTGGTAAACAAAAGACCAAATTTACATCACTTCTTACATCTGGAGTGACAGACACTAAACCAGATCGTGATAATAGTTTTTTTTTTTTTTTTCAAATTAGTTGAGCTTCTCCATAATCTTGCATATAAAATCAATAATGCCATAAAAGAGAGCCTTGTGTGGTAGGACTCAATGGTAACACAATGTTCAGGTAACACGGACAGAGTACCAGTAACATGGTTGTAACGTACACTAGAGTATCAATAACCCAAATGTCAATGCCAGAGCAGGCTGGTCAATACTGTATATTGATACCAGATATCGTGATATGAGATTGGGTTTTGTTTGGATATGGTGGTTATATCATACGCCATTAAAGGAGAAGTTTGTTTTTTTGCCCATTAAGCCTTACAATAAGGATATTTACGATCATATATGATGTTCTACAGCATTAGTATGACAAAGTCCTGAGAGCTGGAGCTTGTTGCTGACATCACCGCCAGCTGAGAAACAATGAAGGAGCATGTGTACTCAGACAATCAATCAGTGCTCATTTTAAAAAACCTGAAACTCACAGAATGCGTAGTGGTGTCCTGTCATGTACCGACACCAAAGCATGATCTTAGTCAGCGGCTTAAAACCCGGCAACGTCTCCATCAGCTGCTTTAGGAAACAAACAGCTGTTTCAGGGTTGTTAGCTGTTGTTCAACTCTGTGTTTTAGAGTCGGTACATGAGGGGAAACCACTAGACATTCAGTGAAATTCATGTCTACATAAACAAGCGTTTATTGGATTTTTTGACAGACTGAGTGCTCATGCTCCTCCGCTGTTTTCAGCTAGCGGTGACGTCAGCAACGAGCTCCAGCTCTCAGGACTGAATTCAGCATCAATTCCAGAACAATCCTAAGACAGAGGTCAAAGTAGTTTTATCTTCTGTTTGTGCAGCACTGATGTCTGTCTACCCTACAGAACACAGTGGAGGACAGCAGCGTGCGGCAGTGTGATGAATGCTGACACGTTAAACTGTTTCCATACCAAGCCGCTCTCAGAAAGCCTCTGTAGGTCACATGGTAGCTATGCTTTCTAAACGCTGTACTTTACATTGTAACCTATCAGTTAAGACTAAGTCAACTTATTTGATTGATTCATCAAAAATCTGATTGTGTTCATTTGTTTTGACTGCACCAACAGTCAGTGTTTGAACATTTTCAGATATGGAGCCATTGCAAATTTGCCTCATGGTTGCCATGGCAGCCGTTTTCTTTCCACCATAACTTTATTATGTATTTTGCGTCACATCTACTGAAACAAACATGATCATAAAGAAAAGCTGACGTCTGCCCCGATGATCTGATGGTGAAGGACTACAATGACACCACATATGACATAAAATATTTAAGTTAACTGTTAATTTGGAAACTCAAAAAACATTTTTTAAAAACTATTCACAACACACAAGCAACAGAAATGATTTTTACAAGTCTCACTTCCATTCTCAGATACTGTGATTCCAATCTCACATCATCAAATTCACCATTAACTGTTCACCTGAGCAGTTTACGAAATCATATGTGGTATCACAGCCACCATCAGATCATCGGGGCAGACGTCACCTTTTCTTTATTATTATGCTTTTTTCAGGGGATATGATGCAAAATACACAAGCTAGAGTTTGCCTGAGGGGCCAATTTCCGTCTGTTGTCGCCAGCCAGATTTTTCAAAGGCAACCTAGAATGACAGGAATCATATCATGTATTACAAAGATTTAATAACTACATAGGTGACCTTGAAGATACAAAAACACATGAAAAGACAGATTCACCGACAACAGCGAGCATAAGGAGGACAGAACCGCAGTCTTCAGAAAGCCGACAATGGTAACCAGGCCAAACAAAGTAAAACGTATATGAAACAATGCAGAGCATCAGACTATAGCAACACAGACACACCTGCAATAAAAGCACATATACAGTAGCATACAGCACAAACATGTAGTACGCACATCGGTTTAGAGACAAGACAGAAGCACATAAAAGAGACAAGTGGGCAAGAAAGGACAGTTGTTAAGAAGTCAGCAGAAGAAGCAGATTTTAAGGTCAGATCTAAAGACATGCTGGCACGCTGTCAGGAGCGGGAGTATAACACAGTGCCCTAAAAAAAGACCAGAGCAAAAGACTTGGACAGACAGACATCAGTGCAACAAAATCCTCCTACAGAAGCAAAAGATAGAGCAGATTATATCACAACATACAGTACAGAGGCTGAGAACATCAAACGAACCTTTCACAGGAACTGGAGCATTACTGAAAGTGACTGTACACTCAGCCAGATCTTCCCTGAACGCCCACTTACTAGTTTCAGAAATCCCCCACGTTACGAAACAAAGTGGTACACAGAGACTGTATATCCCAGCCAAGCCCCAGCAGACGTGGTCAGGCTCAAAACCCAGAGGATCATACAAAAGCCAGCAGTGCATTCATGGATTATTCATCACAAAGGGTTTTCACCATTAACCATTTCATCAACTGCAAGACCTCATGTGTTATCTACCTACTAGAATGTCCCAGCTGCAAAGTTTTCTACATTGGCAGAACAAACAGACGGCTGCAGGACAGGTGGGCATGTCAACTGCCCCATGGCTCGACACTATCAGGACATCCATAACAGCAACCCTGCCACTTTACAAGCACTGCTATCGATCACATCCCACCCTCCACACGAAGAGGAGAACAACAGAGGAAGCTTAACCAATGGGAAACATTTTGGCTTAAATGAGGACCTAGATTTTACTTTTTTTCTGTGAATGTTTGATTCCTATGTGTACAACTACTTTTTCACTGTTTTACTGTGTACTTTCACTGCTTTGTTGTTATATTTATATTTATTTATATTTGTTGTTATATAGACCCGTATAAAAGGGTATTCTCTGTCTTGAGCTCCGTTTAACTCCCTGTCGAAGGCTTGTTTGCCAAAATGTATCAGAGCGTGTTTTTAAGGTCCAACATGACAATGCCATGGATAAAAAGGCATTTTAACACTCTAAAGAGAGTGCCTTGGAGTGTTCTTTTTGATTTTTCTAGTCTCGATACATCCCTACCAAAGAGCACCTCGAACAGACTGATTTTGAGTCAAGAAGTGTTCCTTTTCTTGCATTTTTGATTTCTACAAACACTGACTTCATTGTGACTTAAATATTTCTTGTGCCTCGATCATACTCACTATTTTGGCCACTTTACCACATTTACGGAGGGACTGCACAGCAAAAGAATGAGGCACATTGTCCATGGGGATGGAGTTGACCAGAATCACACGATCATTCTCTCTGCACAAAAAACGACAACAACAACATACATATGAGAGAAATAAAGTGAACAGCAAAAATGTTTCACAGCTGATACAGTCCCGCTTCATATGTAGATCCAGATTGCAGAAAAATGTACTCCTTGTCAGGTTATGGTAAGAATTATTCTTTGAACAAATAACTAATGCAGCACAAGATCTGAAGAGCATTTATAGCCATTTTTTTAAGTTTCCTTTAAAATTTTCACCACATACAATTTATTATGTACTTTTCACATCACCAAATCAAAGACAAATAATCTTCATCCTGAAGAAATCATAATCAGTATCCACTGTGTTTGTACAATTTATGATACAATACAAACCAGATTTCTATATTTTTAGTAAATACACACAAATATATGAAGGACTTAGAACCAGACTTACAGGAGTAATCCATCTGCTGGTCCTCCCTGCAGAACATCTGACACAATGATTGACGTCTCACCGTTTTCCACGTTAGGGTTGTCACGCCCACCTGACACAGCGATGCCAAAACCCATCTTAGAGTCCTGAAAAAACACCAATCCAAGGAAACAACAAAGATTACAATTGTAAAAAAGGAATGCCAATCAATCAGTCAGTAAGTACAGTATATTGCAAACAGAAATTAAGGGGACAGTTCACCCAAAATGAACACTCAGTCATTATCTCGTCACCCTCGCGCTGATGGAAGTTTGGGTGAAGTTTTTTATTTCACAAAACTCTGCTGGAGTTACACAGGAAAACGGCGTTGCAGTAATCTCACAAACAATTGAAATGAATGGTGTCCAGGGGCGTTATGCCTATTCAAACTGGGGGGCATGGAGACGCACTTTGGCTTTAACAAACTTTACTGATCTGTTGAGGCGAGAGTCGTCCTGGATCCTGACTGTCTGCAGCGGCCGTGCTGCTTCACTGACTCGTTAACTGGTGGCTGCCTGAGCCTTTTCTACAACGACACTGGAGCAGGATTAAAAATGAACTGAGGACGAACATGAGCCAGGAGACTTTTTCTCATGTCTGAACTAAACTGAAACATACATCGGGCATTTGATGACCTCGGCTAATTTGGCACAAATCAGAGAGGAGTAACCGCACTACATAAGCTGAGACTACTTTATGGTTAATTTGGGTTATTTGGGCTCATAATGTGCAGCTGCCTGTGTTTATTATATGAGGCACCATAGCTGCCTTGTTGTCGTCTGTTTGGGGGATTTGTTAATATTAGAGGCAGCATAAATGTTTCTCCTGTCTGTGGTTGACAGTGGTGTCATGTATACATGGTGTATTGTGTTAATGAGCTGTTGGCTTTAATCGAGTAGGTGCTGTAAATCCTGTGTTGTTGAGATACAGGTGAATGACTTTATTGTGCTGTTGGCTGTGAGTGTTCAGGTAAATTCACATGCAGGTGTGAATGTTTGTCTGATACCTCTCCTCCTGTGCTGTCTGCTCGTTGCTGTGGCTAGACTAAATAAGTGTATTATTTTTGTTGTAGAGCCGGAATCGTCGGTAACTTTTGCAGCACTACAGTAAATTACAAGGCCGTGGTCCATCATAATTTACATAATTTGCATTTGCATATTTTACAACCTTCTCCTCCTCGAAACTAGTGTTAGCCTCCATATTTCCTTGATATTGTTAGATGGCTGTCTCTAGAGCGACTCCCTTTCTCTACGTCACAGCTTTGGCTGCAAGATTACAAAATAAAAGCACAAAAACCAAAAACAACCCTAGAAATCACTGTAGTGTATATATAAGCATATTATTATGAAAATCTAGTTCCCCCATTATTTTCCTACACACTGAGTGACTGGGGTCTCCAACCTGCACCATGCTCTTTAAGACTCATGTTATTTTTGTCTGACACTCTCACCAAGGACCTGGTGGCGTACTATTTTTTAAACTGCCATATCTTTTAATGTTTATCCACACAAACAGCATATGTATTTCTTCAGAACAACCTTGTGGTGCTCAAATTCACCTCATTTTACCGAAACAAGACATCTTTCCACAGGAGACTGCTGTGTTTGAGGGGAACTTTTCCTTGTTTTCAGTGCTTGACACAGAGCATTAAACACTTGTTTTCAGTGTCATTTAAAGACATATATGGAAAGCCTTTTGAACATTTATTACATATCCTTGATATCAAACACATTTTCCTGTGCTCGTTGACACTTTTGCCTTACTAGTAGGGCATTTTTCTGCACTAGCACTACAAGTGAACACAAAAAGTGTCCACTAGTAGTACGTTTAAGAATACAAATGACCACTAGTACTACTGGTGATGCAATTTTGGGCTACTAGTAGTAGTGCAACTCAAAGTGTCACTAGTACCACTAGTATAGAATTTTTTGCATCATTAGTTGAATACGTGGTGCTAAAAGTGTCTACCAGTGGTACTAGTGCAGCAAAAATTCCAATTAGTACTACTAGTAACATAATATTTGGTGTACTGTAAGTACAAGTGGCCAGAAATATGCTCACTAGTACTACTAGACAGAATACTTCGGCCAACTAGGAGTACTTGTGAAGCTCATAATGTCTACTAGTAGTACTAGTCAGCACAGAAATGCCGACTAGTACTTTTCCCACCACATGTGCCTGCGTTTCTGCAGAGACAGGCACCTGCTGGTCTTTAAAGCATCACAAAGGAACCTCAAAGCAGTGACAGAGTGAAACTGCATAGGACTGATGGTATACAGTGTACATAAGAAACAAAGGTCATACAGACGTCAGAGGGTGCCTTAACACAGTCATGGGATCTGTACCTGCAACAAGCACAAGTACCTGCAATGTGACAAAATAATGTAAGAGGGGGCAGTGGTGGTTAGGGTTAGGTAGAGAAGTGAGTTTGTGATCGGAAGGTCACCGGTTCAAAGTAGGATTTATACGGGTGGTGAAAGTGAAGGGAACTGCTTGCCCCACCCGCATTCCACTTCTGAGGACCCTTGAGCAGGGCTGCTAACCCCAATCGCTCCAGTGGAGCTGCTCACTGTTGCTGTACTGGGCAGCTTCCAGGTATGTATGTGTAACTGTGTGACGGTGATCAGGGCGTCCTTGAAAAGGAGTTTTACTAGAGGAATCTTTTGATTACTGCCCCTCTGATGAAGATAACTCAGAGGGAGTAGAGGGAAGGGAAAACATTTATGTCACAGAACAACGCCATCAGCTTGGCACATCAGTTTCAGCATCGCTTGTAAGGGCAGTGCAGTGATCTAAGCCTGTCCCAACACAAAGGGACAGACGAGAAGGAGATGTGACTTCTGCCTTGGGAAAAAAAAGACTGTAAAACAGGAGCAACCTGCAGCAGATGCGGAAAGCTGACACATGTAGGTTCCTACCACAGCTACCACAGCTCTAAATGCAGAGACTACTGCAATAAGCAATTTTTGTCTTGTGTGCTACGGGTACAGTTAAAGGTTAACAGTGCCCACTAGTTCAATAATTTGCCAATTTCCAGTTTCAATAAAATATATTTCACATGTTGGCTGTTGTGTTTTCATGTTGTAGGTAACGTGGGACATGATACTGTGTGAAAGTAGATGTTTTTCTCTGAAAATGAACGGTGTAAAACTTAGAAAGATGCTCCCTGCTCTCTGAAACATTTAAATAAAGATTAATCATGCATTTATTGATGTCGGTATAGTCTATATATACATCGTAAACAAATCTGTAGTTAAAAAACTTGGTACAGAAAATTGTTATAAAAGAATTCCTTTTTTTGCGTGCACTAGTATCACTGTAGAACCAAAACAATCCACTAGTACAACTAGAAGGACCATAATCACCCACTAGAACAGTGTTTCCCAAACTTTTTTTCTGAGGACCCATTATTTTTGAATGGCTCTGTGTCTGCCTTGTAAACTTGAAAATATGAAGATAAAATTGTGAGATTTTTATTTATGAGAAAAAAGTTGTGATTTTATAAGAAAAAGGTTGAAAGAGAAAGTCATAGTTTTATGAGAAAAAAGTGGTGACTTTACAAGAAAAAAATCAAAATATGAGAATAAAGCTGTGATTTAATGAGAAAAAAGTTGAGATATGAGAAAAAGTTGAAATTTTGTGAGAAAAATCATGATTTTATCAGAAAGATTTTGTGATTTTATGAGAAAAAAGTTGAAAAATTATGAGAGACAAGAAAACAAGAAAAAAGGTGAACCTCTGGTTTTTACCATCAACCTGATCTCACGTTGCTCAGAGGTGAACTGCAGATACAAATCTTAAACAGGCTACAAGAAAACTTCAGCCAATGACAATTCAGGATTTAGTCATTTTTCCAACCTGATGTATTTGTATTAAGGCTGTCAAAGTTAACGCGTTATTAACGTGTTAACGCAAAATGCTTTTAACGGCACTATTTTTTTTAACGCGCG
>JAPQLA010000021.1:6503425-6515427 GCA_029822935.1 Naso vlamingii
ACAGAAGGAAAATTATTACACATGATTAGTCCTGAGTCCAAAATATATTAAAAAATATGTACAATATATAAAGTAAATATAATTTAGGCAAAAATAATTTAGGCCACCAGAGGTCTCTTTATAAAAGCAGTGAAAACAAAAGATGTAGTTTGATGACAGCGTGGAGCAGTGCTGAGTCATGGAATTTGTTTATTTTATTGTTAAACAGCCAAGATTGTAGATGAATCTGGCTGACTCACTGGTGATGTAACGTATTAATGTTTTATTCATGTAACGATACGTCACGTTTCTCAACCTCCTTCCTCACTCTCTGACCTCTGGTAGTTACCCCAGGAGCTAGCAACAGGCAACAAAATAAGACACAGTTATCTAGAATAAAATTACTGATTTCTCTGAGTTTGAATATTGTTGGAAACATTTGAGATAATGTACATTCACAACTCAATGACATATATAACAAAGATATTGTTTTTATTCCTTGACATTTTAATGTTTTATATTTTTTAGTTTTTTTGAGCCTAACAGGCCAGTGTAAAGTGATTTTTCAGAACTTCAATGCAGACACTTTTGTTTTATGGGCTTTCATTCAGCATATTAACATTTCTGCATTAAAATGTATAAAAAACAAGAACTAATGCGTTCAGACCCATGGCACTGAGGGAAAGGGCATTTTGTGCGTGTCCCAGTTTGTGGAAAAGGTGTCCAGGGAGCAAAAAAATGCAGTAAGCACTTAGTAATCCTCCTCTCATAAAACAGAGCCACATCATAATATGTTATCATGCTATCACATGGTAAACTTTACATAAACTGTGTTACAGCCACGTCGACACTATATATATGAAAGTGAAAGAAATAAAGGCCAATCTATGCTTCACTGCTCAACAAATTTGCTAAGTGTCGCTCGACAGGAATGAAAGAGTAGTGCGGGGTCTTTGGCAAAAGGTTTCAGTTGTCTCCTCGGTAACCATTTGACACAAACAGTAGAAAATCAACAAGGAAATTCGGGTATAACTGTCTCCATAAAGACGTTAACACTAGCCAATCACATAATCTGATGACTGGAGGTCCCCAACCCATATCTCCACAAATGGCCACAACTGATGTAAATTTATGGACTCCCAAAAAGGAGTGAATAGCTCTATGACGCACAGTGTTAGAACTTGTGCGCTCTCAGAAACCCTGTACACCAGATGCATAGTCAGACACTGGACAAATCCACATCTTTTTTGCATTGTCTTGATAGAGAGCCTCTAGTGGCAGTATTTACATACTGTGCATTTAGTAAGAGGTCAGCCTAATTTGCATTTGTCTCACACAGCTGATTTCTCAGTGTCCAAATTGCGCATTGTGACCAGTTGTGTATGTGGGTGTATAATGTGTTCATACAATGACAAAATCAAACATTTAAAGTGATTCATTTTGTGTTGATGGGTCGTGTTGTCTCATAAAGCAAAACATAATGCCAAATATCATTGCCACTCTTATTACACTCACTGAGTTTTACCACACAAACAGGGCCTATAGGATTGTATTACATGATCACAAAGACAAGACACAATATTCTTAAAAGTTAAATAGTGATAATAATGAAATATCATCCAATCAGCAGTCCAATAACAGTTTATCTGATGGTATGTTTGTTATTGTAAAGCTCTTTCAGACTTGCTGGACACAGTCTTACATCTTTGGGGTTTTTTTCAGTGGCACAGAAAGTTTCCATTCATCGTTTTTATTGATAGTCCAACGAAGTGATTTTTAAATATTGGAAATATTAATACACTATTTCATTTTCCCTCACTGAAAGGTACTGTCACTGAGAAAACTGGTTAGCATGGCATTAAAACATCTCAATGCTTCTACTTTTGCCCAGATTCAGACATGGTGATGGTCGAACTTATTTTGACGTCCCTAAAGCCATTATGCTGCTGCCACTCACTGTTAATATTAGGATTTTCTCATGCAAGACAAAGCTTGGTCACTGCATGTGTAATATCCACCAAATCTGTCTCAGAGTTACAGTGCAGCCGTGCCACAGATACACTGTGTCTGCTCTGACCTTGTAATTATAATGCCTGTGGTAAATACTGCTTGTTCTGATCCTGAATCTGTGATTAAGAGTCAAAGAGTAACTGCTGCCTTCAGCCTGTACTGCTGCCGTCTGTCAAGGTCACTGTGTCAGGGTGTGTGTGTGAGAGAGTGAGAGAGAGATTATGCTTATGGGGCAGTGCTGAGGAAGCTGAACAGAGATGGAAGAAAGAGAGAGAGAGAGAGAGACCACTGCAGTGCGTCTAAGGAGAGAGTGTAACATCATCAGTATTGAAACCTGACTTCCCCCCCACCAGTCAGTTTCGTCATTGGCCTCTGCCCATGTTATTTTTGTAAAGGTGAGAAAAATGTCTGTCTTGTATCAGTCACCCTTTGAGGCTCCACCAAAAATACATCGTTCCAGAAATAGCAGTAGGAGTAACAGAGGAGTTGAGTTGAAAAGTCAAAGATTTCAAAAGACAGCAGCTGCCTCAGAGTAATCATCTGCAGACAGATAGTAGAACATTTCAATTCTACCCCAAAATAGATTTTACTGTAAATAAGGGCACATCTGCACTGCTGTGTTATGTAAGCTAATGTGTGTGTGTGTGTGTGTGTGTGTGTGTGTGTGTGTGTGTGTGTGTGCGTGCGTGTGCGTGTGTGTGCCTGTGTGTACTATAACACGCCATCACCTCATCCATCTGGCCTCTGCTAATTAACAATGCTGCTGAAGATGTGCACATACACAGCAACGCACAGACACACACACACACACACACACACACACACACACCTCTGACTCTGAGAGCATGTGTAGAACAAAAGCTGAGAGGAGGAAGAGAAAAGGACGAAAGCTAAAGGACCGCTGGAAGCTGGGAGATATGCAAACAGATGGAGGAAAGGAAAAAGTTGGAGACGGACACAGATTTTTGTCACTATTACATGCTGCACGTCCATCAATTACCTCACAAAAAGACACAAAGCCGAATTTGATGGGTGAATTCTGATGGTCACTGAATTTGGCTCATAGTACACATGTCCTGTTTTGGCTGGTAAATACCTTCATAGTGATTACAATAACATGGCTCGTGAGTCTTTTCGTCAAATGACATTTATTGTTTTTCAACTGTATGCAACATTATTGACTTCAAATCTTGGTAGTGTAACATTAGCTTTTTGGCTCATGAGTCAAATGAGCTCATACGAGGATTTGAAATAGCTCCCATTGCCAAATCGTATCTAAAGTTCAACACTGAACATTGTTTCCATTGCAATAGAACCTTATGTGATGGCAATAGTTATTCCAAGTGGCTGAGTCAAGCCCAGTCCAGTCGACCCCATGGGACCTTATTTCAGAAAAGACATATTAATGTGTAGTAGTCAATGGAGAGAGACAAATTCTTTTTGATCTCATTTACAGAAATTGTGCGTCAACTGAAACATTATGTTTGTCGATTTGAAAGATAGTTTAAAAAAATCAATAAAGTTGAAGCTAAGATAGTAAAGTACCCCTTCACTTACTCCGTGTAAAACTGTTTGATGAAGTACGACTCTCGTCTTCACAAAATACATCGTCAATACCAACATGGTAGATAGATAAATAGATAATATTGAAATGTATTTTAAACATGTAGAGAGAACATGAACACAAAGTAAATGGTCATACAAAAGATTAGGAAATTACACATAACAGAAAGTATGACGCAATTCAAGATTACGAAGGCTTGATAATTTGGTTTATACAAAAAGGAGTGGGAAGAAATACACACTTATTTAATCCCACCCCTTCTCCATAGTTCATTGATTGTTAAAATGTTCTGCTTCCTTATAGATACAAATCTGAACAATAATTATTTCCTATAACTTATACAAATACATTATTTTAATTTTAATTACTGATTAATTTGAACTTACAAATTTCTCAGTTCGCACAGCTACATACACACAACACACAGCTACATACATACACTTAAATTCCTTATTATGTTCATTTATCAAAAAAAATCATGACTGATTTATCTAAATTTATCCAAAATATATGTCTGACTTGATGATTATATACCAAATACATATACAATTGTAAGTGCAACATAAATAAATTATATAATATAAATAAATTACACAATATGTGACATACAGTATATGTTCACAAATATTTCTTGTGCTTACAAATTTACACCCACATAACAAAAGACACATACCTCCGTATTTGTATTATTTTTTAGGCGAAAAACAGCTAGAGAACTGAAAAGAATAAATAACAAACTATAAAAAGACAGTAAACACATGGTGTTCGTCAAACACCTCAGTCCCTGTACTTCATAAAATTCATCTCTTTGTACTACTTTTTAAAGTGCTTTGTGTTTTGACACTGCTTGAGCTTTAAGTTCAAACTGTTCCATAATCTCACTCGAAATATGAAAACTTTTCCTCATTGTACGCTCACCTACAGTTTTGAAATTAAAAAATCCCCTTAAATTAAAACTTACCTCTCTCACAGTGAAAATTCTTTGAATGTTTCCTGGTAGTTGATTATTTTTGCCCTCAACATAACTTGTGCTGTTTGAAATTCCACCAGGTCAGCAAATTTTAGTATTTCTAACTGTAAAAATGGTGCATTTGTATGATCCTGATACCCAGCATTGTGAATAATCTGTATTGCTTTCTTTGGAGAATAAATAGTGAATGTAATGTACTTTTGTGATTATTACCTTACCCCAAACCTCTGCACAGTAACCTAAATAAGGAGAGACTAATAAACAGTAAAGAATGCAGTGATTTACTGTCCAGGAACTGAAACTGAAACCAAGAAATTTATTTTCAGTAACTCTTTTAATAATAACCCCATCAATCTGAATCTTCATCTGTGTATTTGTTCTGCAGTTTCCGAATACCATTCTTTTTGTTTTGTTCAAGTTTAATGATAATTTAATATCAAACCATATATTTAATTTGCTATTTCTGAAGAGATCTCTTCTAGTAACAGCTGTAAATTAGCACCAGAACAAAAGATGTTTGTGTCGTCTGCAAACAAAACAATCTTAAAAATTTTAGATATATTGCATATAGAGGAAATACTTTGCACATCTATTTCTTAAGACAGGTGCGTGTGAGAAAGAAGAGCAGATCCAAAACAACATGTAAACTCGTTGCAGCAATGAAGTATTCTTGCAAATCAGACAGTGTGCGGGAGTTCACCTGTAGATATGTCGCACATATCACTGATATAAGTAATGAAAAATTTAGGGCCTGACACTGACCCCTGGGGGATGCCACAACTAATGTCCAGATATGAGGAACAAACAAACTCACTAACTGTTGCCTGTTACTTATATAACTCTAAACCCAGTTTAAACTAACACACCTGAACTAACACCCCTGATGCCAGAATGTTCCAGTTTTTTAAAATTTATTAAGATATCAAGATTTACTGAATCAAATGCTTTCTTAAGATCAATGAATAATCCAACTGCATTTTTTGTTTGTGTGTGTGGAGTTTGTGAGGTCTTCGATTAAATCTATTAATATCAGTGATGTCAATCTGTTTACCCCGAATCCGTATCGATTGTCAGTCAGGAGTTTGTGTTTGTTTATTAATTTGTCCCTTCGCTTTTTAAAAATTTTTTCGAGAATGTTGGAGAATTGTGGAAGTAAAAAAACAAGTCTATAGTTTGTGAAGTGGTGTTTGTTGCTATGATGTTGTTTAGATAGATAGATAGATAGATAGATAGATAGATAGATAGATAGATGGATGGACAGATGGATGGACAGAAGGATGGATGGGTGGATGAACTTAATTGTCTTTGCATACACAGAAAGAAACAAAAGATTGTTTCTCATTAGCTTCTTACAGTACATTTAAAAGACAGAAATAAATACTTAAAGATAATTTATGAATTTCTAAAACAGAACTAAAACACAAACACTCAGACACAAACAATCTCTAAAAATAGAACTAAATCAACATTCAAACATTCAGACACAACCTTAGCAGCGAATGGACAATTAGCACATTTTCCTGCACTCTTCCAGAATGAGGGAAAGAGTATTACAGGGGGTAAAAATCATTACAAGTATGACCATGTTGAGAGCTGAAGCCATGCAAGAAGAGAACTAATCCGTTCCATCAGAGATATCATGACGTCACGTCCGCAATGATCGGGTGTGTCGTCTTTCTAAATATGTATTTTCAAAGTCTTACACTTCAGCAGCTGTGTGATAAACTCCAGGTCTATTTATTTTAAAATTTCCTTTAAAAAAGACAAACATCACACTTGAGACTGACAGCACAATTTAAACAGTACCATAAAATAATTTAGATCTCTCCATTGACTCATTTTTTTTCCTGAAAAGGTCCCATGGGGTCCACCATCGGGTGCGTGACTTAGC
This sequence comes from Naso vlamingii, assembly GCA_029822935.1. Classification (NCBI taxonomy): domain Eukaryota; kingdom Metazoa; phylum Chordata; class Actinopteri; order Acanthuriformes; family Acanthuridae; genus Naso; species Naso vlamingii. The sequence goes on from JAPQLA010000021.1 coordinate 6,509,840, forward strand.
CACTCTATTAGCTGAACCTCAGGTGTTACCGGAAAAACAGAGTTGAGTTACATTTTGATTGTAAAAGCATGAAAATACAAATTAATGATCCAAGGTTTTTTGTGACCATGGTATGTCCAAGATATCCACTTAACCCTCACTTAATGTTTGCTTGTTTGGTGTACAATCAGATTCTTCAACTCTAAGTCCATTTAAATTCCCTCCAAGCACATTTTTAGGTAAAAATTTTAGGTAAAAATTTGCTTAAAGCTAAATGTTGTTTGACATATAAAGTAAAGTTGTTGCTCAGTGATGCAAGAAGGCAAAAAAATCAACTTCAATGAGATAAAAGTACCCAGATCTTCATATTGTGAGGCCTGTAGAGCATACGGACCATCAACTTTGGCGTAATTCCTGGGGCTTGGGGCTAAAAGCGCATCTACTTTTTCTTTCATGAATCACAGTCCTGGTGCTCCACCCATTATCGTTTCTTGAATAAATTGAGTGATGGGAGAGCTATGTGATTTTGCTGTGCAAGTGGCAGTGGAAACATTGTAGAAATCTGGAGATAAGTTCCATTAGCATAAATAATAAACTCAGACTGAACATAAATTCATACTGAAGCTCAAATATGCATGGGACTTGAATGAGGAGTATGTTGTGCACCAAATTTAACAACTAGCAGATGCATCGTAACAGCAAATGAAGTTAGCGTCTTTATTTTTGTTGCAACTGGTAGTGACTGACACAGTCTTAGTGGTTGTCCATCCATCCATCCATCCATCCATCCACTGTCAACCACTTTTCTGGGGTCAGATCACAGAGGCAGCAGTTCCAGCTGGAGGCCTCAGACTTCCCTTTCCCTGGACACATTGATCAGTTCTGACTGGGGGATCCCGAGGCGTTCCCAGGCCAGTGCAGAAATACTATAATCTCTCCACCTGGACGTCCCTGGAACACCTCCATAGAGAGGTGATCAGGAGGCATCCTTACCAGATGCCCAAATCACCTCAACTAGCTCCTTTCAATGCTAAGGAGCAGCGGCTCTACTCCCAGTCCCTCACAGATGACTGAACTTTTCACCTTATCCCTGAGAGAGACGCCAGCCACCCTTTTGAGGAAACCCATTTCAGCTGCTTGTATCCGCCATCTTGTTCATTCTGTCACGACCCATCCTTCATGACCATAGGCGAGGGAAGGATCGAAGAATGACCGGTTGATCGAGAGCTTTGCCTTTCGGCTCAGCTCTCTTTTCATCAAAACAGTGCAGTAAAGCACACGCAAAACTGCTTCTGCTGCTCTGATTCTCTGCTCAGTCTCCCGCTGTGTAGTCCCTTCACTCGTGGACAAGATCCCGAGATACTTGAACTCCTTCACTCGGGGTAAGGACTCACTTCCTACTCTGTGTGAACAGTCCACTGTTCTACAAGGCCCGTTGGTACCTTGCAACTGCATCTGGAGTCCCCAGGGGTAACATACCCTAGACGGCCTCCTTCCTCAGTCAAACGGCCTTCGTGACCACTGGTAGCCACCAGGATGTTCAAGGGTTGTCCCTTGAGGCACCTATGACCCTGAGGCCAGAGCTCTTGACCGCAGCTTCAGCAATGGAAGCTTTGAGCATCAACCATTCTGGTTCAGTGCCCCTACCGTTAGTGGTTGTGCTAATGCAAACTGTCACTTTCTTTACTGACACATCCACTCTGTGCTGAAGATTTCAGGTTTGCTTTGCCTACGACTGGCTTTTAAATTTTTAAATTTTTAAATCTAGAGTGTCTTCGATACATTTGAATTTTAGGTTTAAGGGAAGTCCACAGATGTATCCCCCATCAGAAAGGGATTGTGAAAGCACTTCTTCAGTGACAATGCAAAGATACATGACAAGATCTAACATTTTAGGGGGCGTAAACAGGAAAAGCACATTTTTAAGTGGACGAATGAGTAGACTTTGTTAACTGTTTAGTGAGTCATGATTAATGCTCAGCCAAATAAAGAGTGTGGCCACAAATATCAAAGTCTCTGTCCACTCAATAAAGTGCTTTTCTTGTTTACGTCCCCTAAAATGTAAAAGTATGTGCACCAAAGCTATTTCTGAAGCCTGGATGTTTGAGCATGTTTAATGTGAGGTACAAGTTTCCAAAATGGCTGCGACAATACATTAAACATAACTTATATTGCACAGCATGTGCTCAGAGTTCATATTGCAGATGGGTAGGAACTGTTTTTTCAAATGCGATGTTTTGCTTTGCAGTGAGCTGAGGCGCTTACCAGAGAGCAGCAGGTGAAAAATGTGGTGTGCTGGGTGAGTGGGGTCAGAAATGGTTTTCCTTGCCTTTGACACAGTGCGTTTGTGGTGAAGTGACTCGATTGATAGCAGGGGGAGTGGATGATTTTGGATCGTTTGTTGACAGTGTGCTGCAGTTTACTGAGGAAGTGAATGTACCTGTGGTGACTTGAACACACCTCAGGTTACTCGAACATTCACCACGCCATGAAATGGCTTTATTTTTGGCATTTTTGGAGCATAACCTTGTTGTGTCCCAGGCGCTGTATCACTACGCCCAGACAACTAGACAATGTATAGCGTGGTGAATATGCCCGATCACAACATGTAGATGGAACGTGTTGGAGATTTTTGGATGTGTTTTAGAGGCTTTAGACAGCGGTAAAGGCGTCTTCCTGTCACCTTCATTGAACTTGCAAATCTGCTTGTGTGGGGCGGGTCTCTAGCGACCTACTGAGTGCACAGAGAAGGGAAAAGCCTCTGTGTTCTTGCTTTCCAACAGGATTTTGGATGAATAGGCCACAGTCTCAAAAAAGCATAATTTTTTTCTTTAAGACTCACCGCTGTGCGAAAGCTCAAGCAGTTTAATTTAACCATGTAAACAGAGACTTTCAATGCATTATCAGTAGGATATCAGCTGCCCCTGACATGACCTGAAAACGACCTGTGAATTATGAAAAAAAATTCGTGAAGCAAAACCCTTCTTGATAGGCATGGATTTAACTTATTTCCTTACCTTACGCTGCTATGATGATCACACTGCTGATCATTTGTAGAGAGAAGTCTGAATGATTGACAAGCTTCGTGTCTGCTGGTCAGGCAGCTCCAACTCTTTGACCAAATTATGATTTCCTGGCTACAGTAATCGAAAAATTCAAAAACTGCAGTCAGCACTTACATTTCTTTAGGAACCCCTGATGACATCATAGTAACCATACAATGCCAGTGTGTTTTTGTACTCGCTGTAATGCAACAGTGTAGAGCCTACAAGGAGTGGCCACCCCCAGTAAATCCTGTCATCTCATGGTCACTCTCCGACTGGGGCTGATTTTCCTGTACTGACAGCATTCTGCTACTCTTATGAGTTATACGCGTGTTTGTGTGGCAGTGTCATTGTAGTATGTTCCAGTGTGCAGCAGTGTGGAAAGAAAGATAGTTGATACTGTGTGCTGTAGGTCACCTCAGGGTGCCATCTATCCACACAGCCAAATGGATCAATCGATAGAGGAACATTAATCCGTAGAAGCCCTTGCCTAGCCCCAACAGGACAGCACTGATTAGAATAAGAAATATGGACCTACCCACCCCTGGGTAATACTAACACTGCCAAAAGCACAAACACACAAAAATAAAAATGCCCTGCCTTCCCCCTCCATCTCAAACCTTGGGTGACACTGTGCTGACACAAACAGCCCTCATTGTGCAGGATGCACCAGAGAAGCACTCTAACCGTCTCTGTCTCCACTACAAGCTGCAGGCCTGAAGGCTCATCTCACAATCTAAAGACATTTTTAATCAAGGCGATACAGTTCAGAGACAAAATGTTAAGCCACACCCAGTGTTGTAAGAACACGTATGTATCTACATGTGCAGTAACATAACATTTTTAGGGCCTATTAGGGCCAATTATATCACAGTTAGCTTAAGCACAGATCTGAATGACTTAGCTGTTGTTGTTATTTTTATTTTTCTTACTTTCACCAAATGTCATCTACAGAACAATTTATACAGACACATCTTATTCTCTGGGCCATAAAGCTCCATTATTGCTTCTTCTTCTTCTTCTTCTTTTTAAAAAAAGATGACATATAGCCAGAGTGTTGTACTGGGCGGCGTGCGGTGGCCGAGAAGGTCCAAACACACTTCGAATTAAGACAACCAATGCAAACAGCCAAAACACATGCAAACTGAGTAGACATCTTTATCAGCTTGACAACATATGCACATCAGCAATTTGATAACTCATGCGCAGCATTTAAGATAAGCGCTGCAAAAACAGTAAACACAATGGAATTGGTTCCGGGTAAAAGTGACAGACATCTGCTTGTTTTTTGTATTTTCTGCTAGTTCTTGTTACTCCTGCTCAAAAGTTGGCTACGATCTTGGAAAAAAGAGCTAAAATGTAGTGATTTTGATTTAATTTAACATTGTGACTGATTGTAAGGTTCAGATATTGTTGCAGGTATTTGTTGTTAATATCTTTGTTGTTAATAACTGATTGTGACGATCAGTCACAATGTTAAATTAAATCAAAATCACTCACATTTTAGCTCTTTTTTCCAAGATCATAGCCAACTTCTTGAGCAGGAGTAACGTTGTCTGTTTTTGCAGCACTTTTCTTCAATGCTGCACATGGGTTATCAAATTGATGCTGTGCATATGTTGTCAAGTTGATGAAGATGTTTTCTCAGTTTGCATGTGTTTTGTCTATTTGCATTTGTTGTCTTAATTTAAAGTGTGTTTGGCCCTTCTCGGCCACCATAGACATGTCCCTTCAGCACGCTGTTGTTAATTTTATCGTAGACACATATTAGGGTTTTTTCATGGGCCTTCAACTAACATTTCAACCACGTCAGCCGCCTTTACGATCCAGCGTGACTGTAGCTGCGCAGTACTGCTAACATTTTCATAGACAAAGATATGTGCGTGCTTTGAAGTAGCTCCTCAGCAAAACTGAAAAATGTGGACTGTCAAAGTCAAAGCGATAATAATGAGGTAACTTAAATTCCTTTTAACGCCACCAGTGTTGGACAAGAAACTACAAAAAGTTACTTATTACTGATTATTACTTATAAAAGTAATATATTTACTTTGTATTAAATATCACTCACTCAAATATCATACAGCTGATGCAGAGAGCCCCCTCCCCCTCGCCAAAGACAGACCACGCTGGAAAGTTTGCAACAGAGGCGCATGGACAACTCCACAAGCAGCAAACTTTCAACAGCGAGAGCTAAATGAGTGGTTACAGTAAAAGATGTTTCTTTAAGGTACATTTAGAACAGATTTGAAAAAATGTGCAATTATTTGCGATTAATTGCAAACAAATATTTTAATTGAATGACAACCCTAAAAAAAAAAAAAAGTAGTCTGATAATGGCAGCAGAGCAATGCAGAATACAAAAACAAAACATGTAGAACTGCTACTTATCAATAAGTCAGAGGTTTACTGACAAACATTTCAGTCAAATACCTGCATGTATTAGCCTGGTTAACCACCCGCTTCCACATCGTTGCACTTTGTGAGAAGCGTCTGGCCACTCTCCATTGAGAAACGTTTGCATCGTGGTGGGCAGGATATTTTCAACTTCGACCAATCGCTACTGCT
>JAPQLA010000021.1:6528254-6544612 GCA_029822935.1 Naso vlamingii
AGGTGAAACCATGAATTAAAAGTTCAAACTTACATCAAACAAATATCATGCGACACAAAATCCATCTGCTTTATTCCATTCACACGATGTTATAGCACTTCCAGACGGGGCGGAGGCATGGTGGTTCCTGACTGTCTCCATGGGAGACGTGACTCCGCCCACTCAGGAGACGGAAATGTACCATTTCACCAGGCGCCCATAATATTCAACTGCAGCCTTTTCCTAATGAGCTGAAAACAGCCCAACCCCGGGGAACTATAAGCTCTATGTATTTAAAATTTTATGGTGATAGATTTTATGTTTTCAGTTCCTCTCTTGCCAATGTAAGAATCTTTTACCCCTATTTTACACTCTGTCACACACAAGACAGTGAAATATTGTAGGCCTAGTAAATGAAAGATAGAACATAAAACTAACAGAGCACTAAAATGTGATTAAGTGTCATGAGAGGCTTTTAGGGAATCCACTTTTGAGTAGCCTATGTACAGTATATCAATCACCCAGTAATGTATAATCACTCAACTACAATAAATGTGGGCAGAAAGGTAGCTGACCTGACACTGTTTTCACTTAGTTCTTGTTCTCTCTCTCTGTCTCTCTCTCCCTACGGTCAACCAAAAAGCAAACCTAACAACCAAACAGAGCGTTTATACAGTCATATAATAATCAGTAGGAGAGGACGGGGGAGAGTCCATATTATTTCTTAAATTGTAAGTGAACATTAAACTGTTGTGGATAGTCAAGTTATATCATTTTGACATTTCTCTTAACTGCCTCAGTGATTGTATTTTTTTGTATTAAATTTATTTCGAAAGTGGAAAAATTCAAATAAAAAACAAAACATGGATCATTCATGAGATTGATATCAAACACAGTGAACCCATGCTAACATGAGCAGGTAGAAGTTTGTCACCTGTCAAGACCTACCCCTTATTTTAAATAATCTTTATGCAGACGTATGTATATATACATACGTTTTTTTTTTTTTTCCATTTTAAACTGAACTAATCACTGAAAGATGTGTGAGGCTCCAATGCTCCACTGCCCATACATAAACTGAAAATATGTGCAACCTTAAGGCCTAATTCCATCAGTTATATGAATGAAGCAAAGGTCCAAGACATTTTGTGAGTGTGGAGCATTGTACCACTTTAAGGCGACAATACATAATTTAGATATTTTGTCTATTATGTCACTAATAAAATTTAACTGTCAAAGAGACTGAGAGAGCAGACCAGTGTGAGGTGTCAAGGGTACTTGAACGTGTTAGTGATTAGAATAAATTCATCTGGCAGAGCTTTTGTTCTTATAGCATGTGTGAGAGACTTTTCACTAATTGTTCCTTATATCTGTGATCACAGTAGCTCATCACATACTGAATATTTCATGCTGTTATGTGGGATAATTAATGCACCTAAAGTGTTAAAGTGGAGAACAGTCATGTGTTTGCTAACCTCTGCCTCCTCTGTGACTGTACATTCAAACGTCAGACATGCTCACACCTCATGTTATTCATGAATCGGCCCTGCAGCCGTCTTACCAGGGCTGAGCCAATCAGTCGACTCACAACTGGTGAGATGTGTTGGGCTCTCATCTGATTGGCTGCCTGCTTCTCTGGTGAGGGCCGTGCACGGAGATCAGTGGAGGATTTCTCACAGCTGAGGATATCTGTTAGACAGGATGAGGGTAAAAGGGAGCAAGTTAAAGCCGACTAATCTTGTTAGAAGTGAAACTTTCACTCACCTGCTCAGTACAGTCATTGATTAGATTGATGTGTGCTGCAGAGTTTCTGTGTCACAGGAAATGTCATGACAGGACACCTACATGCTGATTAGAAAGACCACACAGATCTTATGTAATGTAAAACAAACGTTATGTTCTGCTCACCATTAAAGTTTTTTTTGAATGTTTCACTTTTTTACTTTAAAGCAGTCATTGATTGATTGATTTGTTTTTTTGTTCCAGGACCTGAGTAAGCTCAGACTGATTTGAAGTCATCTGCCACACAATGCTAAATTACGTATGAAAAAACATTGTCATGATTTGACCCTTTGTGTTACTTCCTGATAAGACTCAGTAGCTATTTCCTGTTTTATTTTGTATAGCCTTCTGAATGTTGTTGTTGTACTTCCTGTCTTTGTTTTCTTCCATAATCACTTCTCAGGGTTTTTCAGCCTATCTCTCGCTCCGTCCACCATAGTGTTTAGTTGGTCTGCATGTGCTTCATGCTGCAGTGTTGTTCAGCTCTTCACTGAACCTCAGACCAACCTGTTCAGCCCACTTTGCCTGATCATTGCATTTTGAATTTTTGCTTGTTACATCTTGATTAGATTGACTACGCTGGGCTGCTGTTTTCTGAATATAACCACTCATGTTTCATGTGCATAAACTGATGTGCCTGATGTTTCATATTAAATCACTGAACTGCATCGTCTGTTGCTGTTGTTTGCACATGGATCCATTTTGTGGAGGCTGTTCAAAAAGTGACTGAGCTGGCTTGTCCATCTGACCTCAGTAATAACTTTGTGTTTCTGACACTGAAGTGTCTCTCTTCCTCCATGTAACATGTATAAATAATAATAAAAAGAAATAAGAAAGGATATTTACAACATCTGCATCAGTGATTTACTTTTTTGACAAGTTTTGGAAAATTACTTTTTGAACTCCTCCAAACAGTTGGAGTTGTGTCAAACTACAACTGGACTTATTTTATACTTTATATGGATGAACATTAAATGTCTGTGTCGTGTCCAAATAGATGAATGTTCAGACCTGTGCTGTGTCCAGTACCAGGGCAGTGAAATGCTGTGCAACACTGCTTTCAGCTTTAATTTTCAGTGTTTGCTACTATATAAATAAAATTTACATCCATACGAAGTTTCTGCATGCGGGTTTCACACACTGCAGGCAACACGCAGGAGCTTCATAGTTCAGAACAGCTCAAACCTCAGCTCTTTATTATCAGGGCCAGTGGTGCATTTACTGTCTTGTTGACTGTAAATTCCAGCTGGTGCAATTCTTGACAAAGCATTAATTAGAACAGAACAGTCTGTCTTTGTAAAGTCCTTCTGTATTTATTAAAAAATATATCCAAAATATTTGCCATCCACTGGAACAACAGGAAGACCCACTATGACTGAATTCATTTTGCTGCAGTAAATCACATCACAAGTTTGTTTTCACAAAAACAGATCTGCAGTGAAGAGGTCACTGGAACACAGTTTTCCAAACTCATTCCTTTTGGTGGCAGACGTGCAGTACAGAGGTGAATGAGGTCATTGGTTTGGTTTAAGTCAATTACAATCTCATCTCAACGTTAATAAGCTTTTATTATTTTGTTGCATAGTTCCATTGTCAGTATAGGCACTCGAGGCCTTTGTAGTTCTAGTCCCTCCTTTGTTGAAGGACCCCACCACTAGTTTGTCCTCACCTGTTCTGTGCACACAGGTGATCGTCACAGGCGAGTTCCTCAGTGCCTCTTGGACCCAGATAATCATTCTTTCATATTTGTACATCTTCATTCCTTAAGTCAGTCATGGTTAATCCTCCCGTCTTCTTGCAGTGGGAGCAGGACTTGAGTCTGCTTTGCAGTAATGCTGAACTGTGTGAGACACAGTGTTCCACTATGTGTGTGTGTGTGTGTGTGTGTGTGTGTGTTGTTGGCCTCACAAAACCCCCGATGAAGAAATCAAATGATACAGATTCTGTAGTTCCCATGCATCTCAACATTCACCTTTTATGCACCTTTCATTGTTTCTGTGTTCACAACGTTCCATTTGGCAGCATGAGAGCAGAAATGTTTCATGTTTTCCAAAAAACCTGACAGCATTTGTAAAAGTGGAAATTAAAAGGTGTCAGCAATGAAGTACTTGTAGCCAGCTCCACATACACACATAGAGAAAACTGATTTACTCCCACAGAAGAGCCTGTAAGCATCCTTTCATATTCAGCATAGAGATTAGTCAAAAGACAACCCATGTCTCTTTGAAAGCACTTGGAAGACTTCTGAGGTCTGTTTTCATGAACAGAATGATTATTCCCTTTAAATTGTCCATTTCTGCCGGGGTTTCATCTCCATCCAGTGACTCGGGCTCACTGAGGAGGGCTGTGCTGCACTCAGGCTTTCAGGAGGCTTTCTCGGTGCATGTTCCTGGGGTCTCGCGTAGGTTCACCTTGGATCTGTTGAACACAACAGGAAGATCACAATCCACCAGGCTTTGTCAAATGCACACTGCTTACACATTATTCTTTTTTATATCAAAGTGAAACTATGGAAATTAGCTGAAGCTTTCAGATGGTCTTAGTAAGAACAAAGAGACTTCTGAGGTTCAGAGAGCAGTGTCTGTCCTTGGTTAACTGATTGGGGAGGGTGGCAGCGAAAAATATTTTCATGTACTAATATTAATATTTCTGTGCCTGTTGGGTGTGTAGAGCTCCCCTCAAACAGGAATTCCACTGGTTGTGTGTGTTTGTGTCAAGAGAGTATTTTATTCCGAAATGAGCCGCATGTTTTAATGTTCTATCTGTAGCTGTGTTGTGCTCCGGCATCTGGCAAAAACTAGAAACCTTGTGTATCTGCTGCAGAGGGCTCCGCATCTCTGCAGCTGTGACGGAGTAGAAACGTAACGCAGCGGAGTCAGTGGAAGTTCATAAATTTACTAGAGTGAAACCTGTCAGCTCTGCTGCTGTGCAGAGCGGAGATGCATCGAAGACGAATCTGGTGGAATTTCGGGGTCACGAGCTGAGTTGCTTATAACGTCCTCACCACTGCATCCAGGTTCAAGTTGGGTAGCGGCAGATGCAGCAAAGAGGCGTTTGACAAACATCTATATTTTGGCCTGGTTTTCCCTTTGGCTTTGATGTTCGTTCATGTTTGGTTCTGGGGAAGTTTTCACTACACAGTACACACAGTACACACTACTGGCTTTGTTCTCAGCTCAGGCTTGTCTTAATCAGCGTGTCTTCACTTCTTCGTGGTGTTTCTGTGTGTGAAGCCTGAATAAGTCCCGCCCTCAGCAGGAACACCAGAGCACAGCAGAGTCATTGCTAAGGACAGCAAAACACTGCTGAAATAAAATGAGTGCACATAACAATAACGTTAATTTCATGAATTAGGGTTGGGGAAACACAGAGGAGTTTGCTAACATCTGTCCCCACAGCTTACTCAAGCCATTCAGGCAGAGCAGAGCTGCATCAGGTGGTTTAAGCTGCGTTTATGTGAAAGACGTCTGACAGCTTGGGAGAGCTCATCCAGCCTAGTGAGGCCCAACAACCAGAAGTCTTTGCACCTTAAATCAAAGCAGCTGGTTTTAAATGAAAGTAGTGTCTGTAAATTTAAGCACTGTTGTCTAATAATCACGCCTGCCCACAAGATGCCCATTGTGTGAATAAGTCACAGGTATGCTGCAGCTATGCTAGCTCATGTGTACGCGCTGCCAGGACCCAAACAGTGGTGGAGGTGATGTTTGGATTTGGTGACAAAGTCTGTTGCTGGCCATGTCCTTTAAATTCTCACTTTTTTGTTTAATTCAATGACGATGTTTTCATCCAACAGATTAACAATCGGCTTTGAAGTTTTGTGTCATTTAGATCAGTATGAAGTATTGACAGAACCACCTTAGACAAGGTTCAGTGCAAAAACATCTAACCACTCTTTAATCTCTTGGCAAAAGCTTTCCTAGCGAACTTTCAAGTCGACCTCACAGACAAAATGACATGCATTTCTATGGGCTGAGGTGTCGTGTTCTTACCTGTTGTGTGCCATGTGACTCTTGACCAGGTGGCCGGCAGCCAGAGCAGCCATCAGCGAGAGCTCTCCAGCCAGCACGGTTGCACACACAACCCTGGCTAACTGCCGGGCGTTCTCCCCTGGACAGTCCTGACTGGCTCCTTGCACGCCCAGCATCTGCACACACATTTTGTGGTGGAGTTGTAATAACACTTGCATTTTCAGCATCTGAAAAGTGTGTGTGTGTGAGTGTGTGTACCTGGAGACAGGCTTGTTGAGGGGGCAGGTTGGTGCCTCCTCCTACAGTGCCGAGCTCTATAGATGGCATGGTGCAGCTTATGTACAGGTCCTCCCCCGTCGGTCCTGATGTCTCCATCAGGGTGATGCAATTGCTGCTGCCCACTGACTGGGCTGGATCCTGACACACACACATACACACAGCCACATGCATTAACCCAGGATACACAAGAGTGCACTGAAAATAAGTGGCTGCATGACACATCTTTAAACCTCCTTTACCTGTCCACAGGCTATGTAGATGGCAGCCACCAGGTTGGCTGCGTGTGCGTTATATCCGCCGATGCTGCCTGCCATGGCCGAGCCCACCAGGTTCTTACTGGTGTTCACCTCCACCAGAGCTTCTGTCGTTGTTTTCAGAACCTACAGCGGAGGGACCCGCAGTGATCATGAATTGCATACATGTTAGAAAGATATTTCACTAGTTTTAAGAAACAGGAAATGGAAACACTCAGCTGCCTATGAGCTGCCGTAGATTTCAAACAGGAATCTGAAGAGGTCAAGACGAAGTTCATTGTAAACACTGAAGTGGTGTAAAAGTACAACACAACAACGACCCCAATGAACGACGCAACGTTACACCCGACCCTGGTTAACGTCAACGCATCATCCTGTCAACATATCACCACCTCAGTCTGAGCAGGGAGGAACCACAACGGTAAATGTTTTTTGATTAAGTTATAATCATTTGATGATCATCACAGTTATATATGTGTGTTTATTGGAATTGTTCCTAAAAGAGGCTCAGTTGTGTTTAAAGAGCATCGTAGTGTCTGCTCAATGATGTCGGAGCCTCGGCTGCTTTTACGTTATGAGCACCACATTTCTTTTTGTTTAAGTGAAACAGCTGAACTTAAGCTGCCTCGTCCAAGAGGATTGTTGTTGGACCATTTTGGACCAATTTGAAACGCAGTAATTGTAGAACGAACTACACACACATAGATCAGCACTATCTCTTCAAAACACAGAATCTATTTAAAGTTTTTTAGTCAACAATACATAAATATTTATTTACTACAAATATCAGTGTGTGTGTGTGTGTGTGTGTTACATTAATTGTAATATCCTCCTTCCTACACTGATGTAACAAGTGGGTGCAACTCAAAGCAACTCAACTCCAGATGTTATACCAGAGCCTTGGTCAGGAGCACTGACAGGAGTAGTGGCCACAGGTAGATTCGAACCCATGGCTGACGGCACAGCCTCGGTATGTGGGACGTCCGCACTACCAACTGAGCCACAGTTGGTAAACTGAGCCACAGTTGGTAGAGCTCAGTTGGTGGCTTAGAACATCCTCATTAAAAAAAAAACACTTACTCGTGTCGCGTCTAGTTCTTAGAGTGACTGAACTCAGGAGCCAGCAGCGGCAACAACCATTTTTAGACACCCGACAGCTGTATTAACAAGACGACATGAAACACGAGTCAGTGGTCAGGACGAAATCGTCGATGTTTTGTCATTGTATCCCTTCTGAGATTTAATGGCATTCAGCTTGGGATTCATGGTACATTATCGCCACAAAATAAACGAAAGCGTGGAGCAGTAATGCAGTAATATTAGCCTTCATTTGTTGTGTTGTAAAGTTACACTGTAAGTCACATGGAGGTGACGTTACTATACCAACTGCTGGGAAGCTTACGGAGCTTACGCAAGGGTTTCCCATTGGCAGCATGAATGCCAACAGACAAAAGGCCCTTAAAGGGGTTTAGAACTCCTCAGTGGACAGTTCCTCTCAAAAAGTTCCTTGATGTGTTTGGTCCAAAAAATCCTTATAACAGATAATCTAGGCATGAAAGACTGAACAGCTGAGTGATAAAGTCGACTTAAGACTTGGTGCTAAGGTGTGCTCTCAGTCCTACAGTCGCTCTTCTTACCTCTCTGACCACTCTGGCAGGAATGGTGGCCTCACAGACAGCAGACTTGCCCCTGCCCTCGATCCAGTTGATGGCAGCTGGTTTTTTGTCAGTGCAGTAGTTCCCACTGACAGCCACCACCTGCAGGTCTGGAAAGTGCTGCTGCAGTCTGCTCAACGCCTGCTCTGTACCCTGCAGGAGCACCATGAGTTCATCATCATACATGAGCTACACTGGGTTGACTTCTCTTACTCTTCTCTACAGTTCAGCAGTGTGACAGTGTGTCATTCTGTCCAGCTATGACCAAATGTTTCCGTGCAGAGCTAAGTGATAAATCCTAGCTAGAAAAACACAGACATATTTTCACAACATAAAACACACTCTAATAAATGTTCAAGGGGTTGGAAAGAGCACACACGCAAACACACAGCCATTATGAGACATTTACCTTGGAGATCATGTTCATTCCCATGGCATCTCCAGTCTTGGAGTGGAAGCGAATGTAGAGATTTCTCCCAGCCAAACCAACCAGCAGCTTCTGAAGCCGAGCAAACCTGCAACAGCAACCACAGTCTCTGTCACACAAAAGTAACATCTACACAAAAAACACACATTAAGCTCATACTTTGGATTTGGGTTCTGTGTGACCAGGTGTCATGATTTACCTGCTGGTGTTGTCAAAAGCTTCTTTGATGGTCTCGAAACCGTGTGTGCTCTCCAGCCAGCCCTTTACCTCAGCAGCACGGCAGGCAGAGGGCAGCTTCACGACTGGTCCTCGAGTCATGCTGTCAGCCAGGATACGACTGCTGGCTCCGCCTCCCAGCTATAGGGCGCCAGGAACAAGGCCACAATCAGACACAGTGCATATTATCACATGATGTTGTCACCACAGTTTCACAATACTGCTGGAGAGCCACAATACTTAGAAACCTACAAATGACTTTTTTTTTAAAATCACAATCATAAAGCAGCTACACATAACGACTTTTTTTTTTCTGAATTCATGAATTCATACCAGCACAAACACAAACTAAGTGATAAAACATTCAAACAAGTGTTTTCTGATCTGTTTTCCCAATTAGCAGGTTGTCTGTGTCCATCCATCCTTCCTTCCTCTTCCTCACATTCCAAAGATGAAGTACATCATCTGCAGAGCAGCGCTTCATAACAATTTTCTATGTGTCAGCTTGGAAACTGGTCCAACAAGCACCTTCTGACGCAGATTTCAAAGCAACATGTCAAACTGTCAACACTGGCAGCTGGTCACTTACAGATCATCTACTGTACGCTTCAATTTTTTAACTCAAGACGTGTTTTTCATAAGCCAACAAACTACATCTGCAAAACGGTCAATGGTTAAAAGAAAGAAGGATGGTCGCTGATCTGAGGGCAGTGGCTGACATTTTTCTATTCCTATGTTTTGAGTATTTCAGTTATTTTGTTCATTATGTTCCTGTGTGGTATGCTGCGTTTCAGACAAATCCGAATTCAGATGCACGGGGAAAAGTGCACTGGAACGCCCTTTGATGACAGAATTCCTACTCGTGAAATCAAGACGAATCGATCTGCCCCGACTTCGCGAAGTTGTGGTTTGTCATATAATAATGGCATGAACGTGTGCATTGTACATGGTTAACAGTCAACAAGTACATTTGTCTGCATGTAATGAAAATAACGTTTGTTGTCAAAGCAAATCGTCCACTGGTTGGTGGTCACTGAAAACAATCAATGGCAGTTATCTCCTCTGCACAAAACACCTTCAGGATAACGTAACACGCTTTTCCTCCTCTGTTTCATTCAGGTTTGCCAAAAGGTTTGGTAACAACTTTTTGCAGTGGATCACAAAAGATCTACTCGAAACCCTTGGCACCAATGAAAACCAAGAGCAGAATTTTGAAACCATTCATTTTACATCGAGGTACAAAACAAGGAAGTCCAGCATCAGAACTGCTTTTTAATCTAGTCGCAGAACGATTAGCTGAGAAAATACGATGTGATGATAAAATCCAAGGCATACAAATAGGAATTTTGTGATCTCATTCTCAACTAAACAGATGTTTAACAGATGACTCATCACTTTATCACATCAACAAGATAATCACGCAGTATGTTTAAAAATGTTTTACACATATACATACTGAATGATGTGATCAACGATCAGTTTAAGATTTGTGCAATGACATGGTACGGGGACCTCCATACAACAGAAGATGATGTTTCCTGGGATGATACATGGAAAAACTTAAGGCAGCCTTTCCGTTGCATAAAAACAAAGAAAAACTTAACAGATCATATTTACAGCCCATCACAGTTATATAAAGGATAAGCAATGAGAGTGAATGTTCAAAACGTGGTGTTGAGGAGGGAACTCTCATCCATCTGCTCTGGGACTGCAACAAATTTAAAGATCTTTGGTTTGGAATAACAAAGCACTGACTCAAACATATACAGCCATTCCATTCACACTGGAAACATGTAAACTGGGAGATTTGCTTAACGTCAACAATGTAACTTCAGAAAATAAAACAATCCTCCATACTTTTGGTTTACGTTTGCGGTTGTGCACCTGAAACCGTTTCAAGTTCAAGGTCTCTACTAAGAGAGTTCGGACCTGCGCCACTGTCTGAAAGGCAGCATAAGACCGTGTCAGCACTCTCGAAAACCACACTTTTGGCACTCACAGCGATGGCTCGACAACCGCGGTTGGTACTGGCAACCAAGCAGCCTTCTGTGGTTGCCATGGGAACTTGGAACTGCTTTCCATCCAGGTGCAGTGGTCCAGCGACGCCCACAGGAACAGGCATGTAACCAATCACATTCTCACAGCAGGCGCCCATCACCTGTAAAAAAGAAATGTTGACAAGCTCGTAAAACAGGCGGCAGAGTGCATCAGAGAAGACGGCGGTTAGCCTGTGTGCGTGTGTCTTCACCTTCGAGTAGTCATAGTCCGTATACGGCAGAGAGGAGAGCACAGAAGGAGAGGGAAGCTTGGCAGATATAATTTGTCTTCGTATAGCCACGCCTCTCTCTGGTCTCTCCATCATGGCCTCCAGTTTGTATGCAGGGATGTGTTTGGAGTTGACCAGCAGCAGCACCTCAGAGTCACTCAGGAAACGAGGCCCCATCTGCGAGACAAACAATCATGCAGCGATTTACTTTACACTGTATGTTCAGTGGCTTCAGACCAGCAGCCTTTAACAAAAATTCACTCAAGATTAGAGGAAACAAATAAAACTGCATCTTTCTTTTCATATCAATCTGTTTGGTCTGTGTGAAAATAAGTTAAGTATAGCACGCAGTCATAACAGATGGTGGGTATTTACATTATACATATAGATTTGCCTGCAGAGAAAGTAAAGCTTGTTACTAAGGTTACAATTAACATCAGAAGCAATACATCTTATACCAGTTAATTTAATATTCAAGTTATCCAGACTCACCACAGATGAGACCTTTGTTCTGGCTATAGAGCGAAGCGCTAACTGCTCTGACAGTTGTGTGTACAGCCTGGCAATAACAGTGTTGGCCTGCTTATGTCTGCGCTTCTAAGAGCGCTTTCACACCAGCCTTATTTAGTTTGGATGAAACGAACTTGGGTGTGTTTCCCCCATTTGGTGTGGTTTTGTTTGTGCAGGTGTGAATGCAGCAGGTGTACTTGTAGGCGCACCAGAAGTGGACCAAACAAGCGGACCAAGACCTGGTTGAAGAGGTGGTCTCAGTACGCCTCCAAATGAACTCTGCTGCGGCTTGTTTGTGGTGACAACGAGATCCGACCTCGGTCTGCGCTAACTGCAGAAAGCACTGCGTGTTTCTGGACTAAGCCAGATCCCATAGGCAGCTGCGCACATTACAGAATGAGGAAAGCATTTTCCCTGCCACAACAACAACAACATGCCAGCATGAGGAATGTGGGCAATCACAGAGAATGGAACCAATGTAATATCTGATGACCAACACCAAAATCAACCCCACAGTTGCCTCTGCACTGTGTAATTACTCACTGTGGGTGCGTTGTCTACCCGTTTCTGTTTACATTCCTGGAGTTTGTCCACATGGACAATCAGGATCTATGATATTGCACCCACCCCAGATGCACCTTACCAGCAAGTGAAGTTGCTTTTTTTTTGTGAATTTATTTGCCAGTGCTTGAATGCAGCTAAACTTTGGTTCGCTTGACATCATCAACTGATTCAGACCAGAGCAAATAAACAGGTGTGAATGCGAACCAGACCAGCGGGGGACAAAAAAAACCCTTATCATTTTTGCATTTGGTGTGCACCAGGGAAGTGGACTGGAGGCAGACTATTAGGTGTGAAATCGTACTTAATTTGTTTGGAATTTAGTTTGGATTAGAGCTGCATGATATAATGTTTAAGCATTGACACCTCGATGTGCACATGTGCAATGGTCACATTAATGGACCTGCAACATTCTTCTTTTTTAAAAAAACGTTGATACAAAAGGAAAACTTGCACGGTTTGATCTTTCCATGACTGAGAGAGGTCTGTCTGATAGGTTGATTCAATTCACACACACTACACATCAGAATCTTCTAGAGGAACGACGCTCCAGTTTACATTGCACTGCACAAGCTGCACTCATTCTGACCTTCACTATGCTGCACGAAGGAATAACAAAGTTTATTATCTATGATTCATCGCTTTCTGACCGAACAGCCATATGGAAAAGTAACTGTACAATTTTTCAGATTATTAGCTAGCGAAATTCTTTAAAGCAAGTCATTTGGTGCTTTTAAAGTCGTGATATTAAGTGGCGAAAAGTTCCCTTTCAGACACTGAGGGTGTGTGCCCAGCTGGCTCCATGCACACTGTGGTGTTGGTGAGAGTCACAGTCATATAGTCACAGTCATAGTCATATCATTTCATTGTCATTATCATTAATAACAGACGTTAATAATAATAACGAGATGCTGACAGAGCTTTTCACAAAAGGTGCAGAATAGTGCAAAATAAATAAATATGTAAAGTGCAAAAGGTTTTCTGGTAGAGGGCAAAATCATACAGTTGACCAGTAATAAAGATATTAAAAATCACAGAGGTAGATAGGTAGCTGAGGTGGTGCAAACAACACAAAGGAAAGTTAAAGTTATAATTTAAGTGTTATTGTGGGTTTGTAGAATGTGTATAGTTGCATCAATGCATCCTGTTCAGTCTCCAGCTGGTTTGGTGCGTAAGTTGTGTAGTGAGATGAGAGGAGGGGCAACAGTTAGGGGGGTATGCAAGATGGAACGTGTAGTGCAACAATGCAGAGTCCAGTTCATAGTTCATAGTTGCTTTGCTTCTTACACTGCTGCTCCTGCTACTTCTTCAAACTGGAGCCATGCTGACCGCCATCTACTGCAGGTACACACACTGACACACACTAACCGTGAATAAGTACCTTATACAGCCTCACTTCAAAAAAATTCAACTAAACCTGTAACAATTCAACTCTGTCCACTCAATACTATCATTTGGAATGATCTTATCTCAGATATCTCACTAGAAAAAATGTCCAGTGCATTGTGGGAGAACTCTATCTGAGTTGCACTGAAACCGTAAGTCAAGTCAAAGAAAGTGCAAAGGTGAGCTGATTGGATAAGAGGACACACAGAGCCTGTGGAATCAGGGCAAGTGTCTTTTCTTTTGGCGTCATGCTCTAATTGGTTCAGCCTTGGAGAGATAGTGGAGTGACTAAGCTCATTAGAGCAAAGTTAAATCACACGGCTGCCTTAAATCCTGCAGTGTACAGCTCCACGATCGAAACAGACACCTGAAGGAGCTGGCAGGCTCACCATGGTGATGTAACTATTCAGGTTAGCTGTGAGGGAGGTTTCATAACTTCATGTGTGGTGGCTCACCTCAGGGTTGTTGAGGATGGCCACACATTCCTCCACGCCTCTTGGTTTTGCAGGTATGCTTGGCTGATCAGTCTCGGATTGGAGCTCTTCCTCTTCCTCCCCCATCACAAAGAAGCTCTTCGACTGGGGATCAGCAATTGGGGCAGAGAGGGGTCGGATAACCTCATCTGGGGAAGAAAGACGGACTTGGATACCACAGTGCTTCACAACTCAGTCAGCTACAGCATCATCACTGCATACAATCACACCTCTCTCTGCCTTGTTGGTGGGTGCTGGGACAGCCACACTCTGGGCTGGGGCCAGGGGTCGGGGAACACACGGCTCTTTTCTGCAGCAGGTCTCAATGGGACGTCGTGGGGTTAGGGCAGGGGCAGACATAGTGATGGGGTTCTTTAGTGACAGTGTTGACTCCATCTCAACCTGCTCGAAGAAGATGTACTTGATAGCAAGCAGCAGGGCCAGAGCCAGACAGATCACCTGCTCTATGTCCATGGTAATCATCCTGTGGGAGAGGAGAGAAAATAACACGTAGAAGTTCTATTATTGATTACAACTAATCAGATGCTACCATTTTTTTTTATTGTTTGCTTGGGTTTCTTATTTCACATCATCCTACATCTTATCAATACATTTTAATGACCTTTTTTTTGCTGATATATCAAGAGGAACCATTGAAATAAACACTCGTTAGGTGAAATGATTTCCAGACTTCGTGATATCTGAAGAACAAAGTCAGACTGCAACTCCCATAGGACTAAGCATTTAGGCCCACTTCATTTCCTGTCTGTAAATACTTCAGATAATTATGCTGCATCAAAAGATGAAAAAATGATATGAATTACACTAATTATTACAGAGTCATAAATTCTCGCTGTGTGGTGGCCAAGAGACATGACAGATCACACGTTGCTCCCCAACCAATCATAATTAGCAGTCATGACGTATGTGATGTCACTGGAAAGGAAGCACGCCTGCTACTGACGACTACTGCTGACAAGTTGTTGTGGAAGGTAAACAAAAAATCAAACATGCCAGTCTTTCTGTTAGGACATTGGGAGGCGTCCGAGATCTGGCGTCGGCTGTCGTCCGTTATAGCACAGTATGTGAGATAAACTGATCGATTGTTGCACCCAATGCTCACTGATCATTTCTGAACCCTCCCGACGACACCCTGCGTCTGCCAGGTCAGGCTGTTACCGAGCTGATATGGAGTCTGACCTCGGCATGAGCTGCATCTTTTTGACACACAGCATTGATAGCTGAGGACGCACTCAACTGATGCATGAAATGCAGGGCAGCCTAACCAGCCTCACCTGGTGAGGTAGAAGTGCCAAAGCGGTTTCTCTGGTTCAATCCTTCTTGGTGAGAGGTGGTCCAGTTCCATGCCAACCTGTGGGATGTCTACTGTGGTGTTCATGGACAAGGGCTCAGCGATCCAACGGCTGTGGGCATGAACCATCACCAGACCCAGTGACTGCACACAAAGCAGAGTGGAGGAATGACACTCATGTAAATGAAAGCAAAAAAACAAAGGAGAAACAAATGGAGAAAGAGAGATGTTACCATGATCATTTTCACTCTCTGCGTCACAGGGTTGGGTTTGTTGTCCTCCTCTTCCATCACTCTGGAGAAGTGGCTCAGCTGCCAGATAGGATGGCCCTCCTGACTCTCACGGGACAACTGCAGGGGGGGAACACAGCATGATCAATCAATGTGACATCAACACCCACATGGGCACACTTACAGTGTTATGATGTACCCTTACCTCCAGCACCAGTGAGACACATGCAGGAAAGAAAGTCATGAACACAAAGTAGTTAGCCAAGACAGACATGCAGCCGAAGCAGCACATGATTTCCAGCTGCCGCACACCTGAAACATATAAGATGGATACTAACTTTTTGAGCATACATGTTTGCGAAAAAAAAAAAAAAATTACAGACATCTCTGAGTTGTTTAGAAAAAGCACACAAATTCTCAGAAATTTTACCTTGATAAAAGCATTTTTCATAAAAAACTTTAAACCTGCCTTTACATCTAACCCCAAATGCATTGCCTAAGTCATTGGGTGGTGGTCTTTTACTTGGTAATTAGCGAGATCATAATTTACTCTTAAAGCAAATTATGCTTGGCGCATATCACCACACTCCGACTGTGTAGCAAACCCACAAGCTAATCATCATAAATGCTAGTGATCCCACAAGGTGCGCAACAGCAAGTTCTAGAAGTGGTACCGAGTCTATATAAAGGATGCCGTGTAAAGTTGGACAGAGCAGATCAAGTCATCCAGGAAGTCAGACACAGGAATGACAGACAATCAGGGCAATTTTAAAAACAGAACACCCTGAGTAGATCGTGTTTCATTTCACTACATCAGTGTTGCAACCTGTGATACTGGATCAGAAGTCAACCACACAGGAGCACGTCAGAGGATATTTGACCACCAACAAAAAGAGATTCATACTGTACTAGGCGATGCTACCATTTACCAGACTTATGACTGTTTGTCTGTAATTATCAAGACAAGACCAACGTTAAAGGCGCCATATGTAAGAATGTGGCCCAAAACAGTTACTACACTCACATTCAAAATACTGCGGCGAGTCGTATCCGCCTCCCC
>JAPQLA010000021.1:6581318-6599314 GCA_029822935.1 Naso vlamingii
CGTAGACACAGACATTTCATTAAATATATAGTTATTTTATTTGTTTGGGGGTTGCTGCGGACCAGCAGGCATTGCTCTGCAGCCCAGTGCCGGTCCCTGGCCCATAGTTTGAGAAACGCTGGGTTAGATGCATCTGTTAAGGTGGAACATTTTCTTGCATGAATTAATCAGCCCGCCTCAAAAGTCAGTATGGCAACTTGAAGAGGATTTAAGAGGATTTATTTGTCACACATACGTGTCGTACATGTATGGTAGTAAATTGTGTGATCATCAAACATAATTAATTTGCTTTTTACCTTTCTTGCATGATGACGGACGCTTTAGTGTAGCAGCTTGGTTAAATGCAACAGTGTGAGATGAACTGGTTGGCTCAGACTGAAAGAGGCTGATTGAACAGGAGCAGAGTGATTTTGTATCCATGGACATCAGACTCTGAATTTTTAATTAGCCTCATCCATATTACGTAATATGGATCCGGGATAACCACGCCCAAATAAAGCCATATGTACCAATATGTCTTCTTTAAAGAACAGGCTGCAGATCACACATTTAAACCCTTGTTTGGTTCATACTGATTTGTACCCGCGGTTAAGTGTACTGCAACTACACTAGCCACAACCCGTGTCCGTTTTGTCTGTGGGTACGTGAGACAAAGGGCTTCGTCAGTGCTGCCTTTAAACAGTCCTGTTTGGATTGTTGAGCTGATTGTTTGACCCACGCTTGACATGCCACTTGCAGCACAATACTGACTCAGAAAAAAACAGCGCTGTATTTCTGTCATCTAAGCTTTCCAATGCTGTCTCTCTTTCGCCCGCTTGTGTTCTCAGCTCACTCGCCCTCTCTCTAGTATTTTAATAAAGTAAGCTGTGAACATTATGAAGAGCCAAGGAGGGATGTCCTCTGCTCTTCTCTGTCATGGCAGGGTTGTACAGCTAATGACATGCAGCCCTGCAGAGCAGAGTGGCTACTGTAACAGTAAACAGCAGATGCAATCCGACCTTCGACCACAGTCTGGTTTGGAATGGCAGAGCAGTGCTGTCCGTGTTTTCACTCGTTGACTCAATGGTAGAAGAAGAAACAAACAAACATAATTTATGCAGTACACACAGTCTGCACTGGCATGTGACCGTTGCTCTCCCCCATAGTAAATCAGCTCTTGTGCCACATCTTTTGGTCAGTGGTTGCTGTATTGTTGTTTGTTTTTGTTTGTTATTGTTGCTAATGTTTTCTTTGGTCAATTGATTCTTAACTTTCTGTGCTTTGCTGGAAGTTTTTATTTTTTTGCAGTTATGTGTCAGAATAGTGCTGTTCTCTGTACACTGTATGTAGCTGTTGTCACAACAAAGTCGTAGTATTTCATATATGTAATGGCCTTCTCCAATACAGTTTTGGTTTTAGTTCCCTTGTAACAACTTTTTGCCTTATTTTATTTATTATTGACCACTAAATTGCACGGGTAATGTGATGTGCTTGCAACTCATGATGCAAACACAAGTTATGTCTGAAAGTGATCCGAGCTGAGCCCATAAAAACTGCCTGGAACTGACCCCAAACAGAGTAAATGTCAGGACGCATCGGAAATCAGGTCAATTTGCTAATCTTTTGACTGCTCTAGTTCAGCCTGTAAATCAGAAAATGCGGAAAAGTCAGAAGTACTTAACACCTCAGTCATTCATTTTCGATGAGAGCTGGCGATGAGGAGCGTCCGACGCTGTGGCAGCAGTGAGCGGCACAATGCCAGCGTCCAGAGCAACGAGGAGAGTTGAGAAAAGCTTAACTTTATGCAAATGAGCCGTGTTGGCACTGAAGCAGCAGCCAATTGCAGACTGGGATTTGAGTGACGCTTGTCACCACGCCACTCAAGTGTTTGTTTGGGTTGCTATGGAGATGATAATGGAGGAGAAACTAATTGTTGCGGTCTCCGGTTTTCCAGAGCTTTATGACCTAAATCGCTCCAGCACAACACAAGGCTCACCAAAGTGCGCTCTATGATGAATGGACTGGAGAACTGAAGATATGCTGCCTACATCACAACTGTACTACAGACTTGATATTGGTCACAACATGACATCTGCAGTGTTGCTTAGGACCCGCCCCCTGGCGACGGCAAGCAGTGAGCAGGCAGCGTCCAGAGCATCCTCTGCTGCTCAGGTCGCCGGCAGTGTGATCGTACAGTTAGCTGAGGGCATCACAGGAAATTCAGGCATGGGTTCAAACACAAATATTGATTTTAATCCACATCATTTATTTTTTCAAAAGCAGCTTTGACTGACATTGTACATGAACTCTTCACAAACCAAAATTCAGCTGTGGAAAGTGTCAGCTAAGAGTGGAAAAAACTGTGTTGTTCTTTGGCTCAACCTCTGAAATGATTTGAGTACTTTATAACTTTTGCACAAATGACATGTTAAAACCTTTTGTTTATTAAATATCAAAGCTTTCCCTTGGTATTCGCAGGTACACTCTAACAGTGTGGACCGCCCAAAATGACAAGGTGGCACTACAGGACTTACTGCCCTACAGAAAAGAATTTGACATCAGTCGAATATACTATGACCTGCCGGAGTCTGTAAGGACAGAGCTCATTATGACATCATGTGACAGGAACCAGAAGTCCACCACATGCACATCCTAAAAAATAACTTCCAATGCAATACTTGACTTATTTTTAGAAATCTTCACATCCAAACATGAACATATACCTCCTCAAACTAAAAACCTACAGAGGGAACAGCACCATCTCCTGTCCGTGGTCTCCTTTGCACCAAGAAACTTGTTCTTCTGTTTTTGGAAAAAGAAAAAAAACTGACCTTGAAATCCTGAATGACATCACTGACTGATACCTTCCACCTGGAAAGAATCTGACATTTTCTTACAATTTTAAGCAATTTGGTAGATTTTGATGATCTCCGTTATGGAAGGGAAAGACTTTTTAGTATTTTATTATTTATGTACTGGACCGTGTCTGGTCATGTAAAAACTCATGTACAATTTGTGATATTGAGTAAAATTGTTGTTACTACATTACATGACATGGTGAAGCATTGTGAAGTAATAAATAAGTACATCTCTTTTAATTTTAGTTGTAATTATGACTAATTTCATTCTCCAGTCCTCCCTCACGTCCACACACACCCATTTATGCGTTTCTCTCCGTGCATGTCTCTTATTTTTTTCCTTTACTCTCTCTGTATGGAAAGTTTTGTCATTAGGGGTGCTGTGTCGGCGGGTCTTCCTCATGCTTCTCATTGGAGGGAGAACTGTTCCAGAGAACTGTTCCTGCTCTATGCTGGACTGTTGGGTCAAAACACAGCTGAGCCCTCACCCATCACCCATGGCTTCTCTCCAAAATGCAGACCTGCTCATCAGGAACTCATACACACAGAGGCACACACCAGTGGAGTGACCCTTGAGTGCAATTTGTTGTTCAGTATCTTGACCAGGGGGTATTCCATCAACGTAGCTAAGGAAAGCCAAGCTCACTTGACAAAGCAAGGCTGAAACTAGCACCATCTCCCACTTTAGCCTCAAGTTGTTCCACTGACGCAACCCAGCCTCATCTAATCAAGGCTTACTCAAGCGAGGCTGGCATAGCCTCGCTTTGTGCACAACCGTGAGGTAGATGAGAAGCCCTGAGGAATGGATTGACGAAAAGATGATCAAACGACGCAAAATGATGGGAAAATGAGAGCCGCGCTCTTCCAAGCAGTAAAACAAGCGCTCCCAATGGAGCTTTATGAATATATTCACGAAGAAAGACAACAGCTGCCATTAACGAGATGAAGGAGATGGCATGGCACAAAAAACGAAACCAAAAAACGGACAGGCGTACAAGTGTAGGCCTACAATTACTTTATGTTACATCTGAATATCATTTTGTATTATTACGCTGTGCTCTGCATTAATAAACTTGCTTTCACATGTCATGAATTCAGGCTATTAATACTCAAAATTTCAGATAAGTAGACTGTGTATATTATCAGTACTCTAGATAAGGTTTATAATAGTGCTGTAGGCCAACTTTAGTTTATTAATAAGCCCAATTGGGTGAGGTGTATGTGTGTATGTGAATCCCACAACTAACTCTTGATCGTCTTATTGATTTTTCATTATTACATCTCGGACAGACGCCCAAAACGAATGTGGCAACAAAAAATCATCCTCAAAATATTATTCCCAAAGATCCACAGGAGCAATATATAGAAGTTATATTTTCTGCTACTTGTGACAAAATGAAGACAGGGTTCATCCGTCTACACGATTTTTGTTTTCTTTTGCCAATAAGTAATAATACATAAAGAGAGATGCAGTTTCACCCTCTCTGTCTCTTTCTTGTGTCTGTGTCCATCTCATTCTGATGCACTGCTTTAACAGCCTTGACTGTATTTTTAGCAGCCAATCAGAGACAGAGCAGTGCGGGTCTTCATGGAATGTAAAAAGTTAGATGTAATAGGGTTTTTTAAAATATTCTTTTTACTGCATTTTACATTCAGCACAAAACTGTGTTTGATGTGTGACGTGTGCGATATAAATTAGGATTTCTTGATAAATAAATTTTGGAGGCAATGAAAGAGGTGAGACATGAATTCCAGGAGGTTTTTTATTATTGTTTATTTTTATTAAATGACATAATTAATTTAGTGTGTAAATTCAGCTGGCGGAACTTTTTTTTGAGACTGTTTCTGTTTCTGCACATTCTTTGACACAAAGCTAAACTAAGCTTGACAGTTAGCCTGCCCCAGAGCAGGCTTGTTCGCTGGCATGAGTTATTGTGGTAACTCAGCTGGGATTTATATAAGCCACATTGATGGAACAGAACTCTCACTTAATTAGGTCAGACTTATAGATATAAGTGAGGCTTTTCCTTCATCCTGCTTCATGGAATACCCCCCAGGGACACTTCGACCTGCAGACTGAAGGAGCCGGGGATCGAGCCACTGACCTCTTGAGCCACAGCTGCCCTGATCTTTGAATGTATAAATAAGATATGAATAAAATAGGATAAAAAAGATAGTTTAGTGGAGCTGATAAGTGTTTGTCCTTAAATTTATGTCAGCAGCTGTAGGTAAATATTAGTTTATCTGGAGGTTGATGGATCTCAGTGGTGAACGGAGCTTTGATGGATAAACTTCTCTTACGCTGTGTTAACAGTTGCTAAGATAGCTGAGACAATAGTGAGTCAAGTCTGGGTCTCACCCGCACAGAGTTATTGGCTGGGGGCTACACACCCACTGCCCAAACAAAAGTTGCAACCCAGAAACATCCTGAACATAAGAAAGTAGGAGAGGAAGAAAAGAAAATATGGTGAGAGGGCGGGGTCTGTAGATAAATACGCCACTGCACTTCCACGGGGTCACTGAGAGTGATAACTTTTGTATGAGTCTATACTTTCCTTTTTGGGAAAATCCTGCATAGAATAAATGTAATGAATGCTAAATAAGAGAAAACATCAGCTGTCTGTGAACAACAAACCAAAACCACGAAAGGCATCAACTTGGAAGAAATCACTGGCCAACAGTCAAAATATGACAGGAGAGGAACAAAGAGGACATTCACATCACCTCTTCATACAACCAACTCCTACATAGGTCACATAAGTAAACATCAACTCATTACAACAAACAACTGCATCTACTGAGGACGGAAAACATTTGTTTGGTGAAACCGTGTTGCTGTATTGTAAAGGTGCTAAAGAATGCAAAGTTCATTATTTTGTGTTGATTTTGTAATTTTTTTCATACAAAGCTTCTATTGAGGACTGAATTATGCAAGTGTATTGCTGCCATGCTGTAAAAATGGATCAGTATCAGGTTTTAATGTGATAAATTTATCATAACAATAAAAGTTTCACATTATAACTTGATATTTTCAAGTTATCTCATTATAACATAAAACATTTATTGTTGTAACAATATATTGTTTATATTTTTAAAACGTGAAACTTACCTCATTATTGCAAGACAATTTATATTGTTATAACATGAAACTCATGTTGAAATGTGGAGAACCGATTATTGGAATATGGCTCATTTACATGATTTGATTATATATTTTTTTGTTGTTGTTTTTTAATTAATGGAAAACATGCCGTTTTCTTAACTTGATTAAACAGCAGCATCTTGATACTTGTAAAATTTGTAACTAATAAAGTTTAAAGTTTTTTTGACTATAAAGGCAAGTTTAAAGTTTAACCAACCAACAAAACCAAAGTAACAAAACAAAAACGAAATCTCTTTTTCACTTCAATTATGCAATGCGCTCATGGGGTAACAACATTAACGTTCAGAACCATGGACAGGTGCCAATCACTCCAACTTTAAGCCTTAGTATTTAAGGAAGAAAAAAGAAATTAGGATAAGCCTATTAAAAAGTAACCTAGACTGTTTTCAGTATCCAACATTATCAACGTGTCCGAACAGTTTGATAGACTAGGAAAACAGTCTGCTCTGATGATGGACTTCTTGTATTGTTGGTGGCTTTCCTGTTGGCGCGTCATCTGCAGCATTTTGCCCCTCTTTTATCCACATCTCGGCGAACTTCTGAGCAGGGAATGAGCGCACATCTGGGCCATTAACAGACACAAAAAGGAGACTGTCCAGTGTGGACACATTCATTCTGTTCCTTTCATCTGTTAGGATGTGATTCATGGGACTAAATCCACGCTCACACTCTGCTGTTGATACAGGGAGCGTGTTGACAGCAGACAGTACCTTGTTTAGATTCTCTCCCATGATACCTTGAACTTTAAATTCATGGAATTCTTTAAGTAACACAGGGGTGCTTGTGACTTCAACGGCAAGTGTTTTTTGAATGATGACAAGTTTGTCATCTCCGAACAGAATGTGCTTGTTCTCATCAGATGGCCAATTAGAGGGGTTCAGCGCAGCACAAGCAGCAAGGATTCCATTATCATCAAGCCTGCACTTGATGTTCTCTGCCAGGCTAGTGAAAAAATGTTGCCGAAATGTCCCTGCCTTCTGCTGATCCCCATCTCTCGGCCGACAGACAGTGACCCCCTTGAATTTATGCATGCTGCCCAGTTCCTCTTTCAAGCATCTCGTGTTAATGCCATCAGCGTGCTGCATAGACTTCAGGGTTTTGATGGCAATGCCCACCTCGTTATTGGCTTTGATAGCAGTGGCATCTCTTCTCTGAAGGAACAGGGACAAGGCCTGTAGGGTTTCTAGTGCGTCTTTGACCAGGGCCAGCTCCATCAGAAGCATCCACTGCGTCGTCTTAGTATGAATTCCCCTACACTTGGCCCTCTCTGTGGTGGGCCTTGAATCGTCTTCAGCCAGCGCTGCAAAGAGTCGGACCAAAGCTGGATAGCTCTCCCAGAGTGCGGTCACCGATGTGCAGGATGAGGACAGCCAGCGCACGTCAAACACTCTCCCTATCCTGCGAGCATGCATCCCCAAATTGGATGCAGCGAGTTCAAGCTCTCGTGTATGTTTCGGGCTCTGGGAGAAAAATGCATACAGAGAGTCTGTGAATGTTTGATAGTGACTTGCGTCTGTAGTGCGTTTCACTGTGTCATGGACTGCAAGCTCCAATTTATGATTCATACAGTGAATGACGGTCAGGTTAGGGTTAATCTCATCACAGAGAAGTGTGGCGGCTCCCCTGTACCGGCCCATCATAGCCCCAGCCCCATCAGTCGCAAAACACACCACTGCACTATCTGTCCCTACCTGTTCTGTATTTTTGCCATTGTTGTATATGTTCTGTGTCATAATGTTTTGTACTGTTTTAAACTTGCCCTTGAATTTCAGTATACGTTCTGTGTTATAATGTTTTGTACTGTTTTAAACGTGCCCATGAATTTCAGTTTTAATAGTAAAGGCCTAACCAGGGACAGGGGTTGCGAATTAGCCTTGGCTAGAAACCTGTATGCATGACATCTCTTTTGTATCTCATATGAAATAATGTTTAATGCATTTGTCCCTGCTCAATAAACGAAATAATAATAAAAAAAATTAAAAAAACAATCAGTCGGGAGTGCAACATGTCTTTGGTGATGCCCTGCTTCTCCAGAGTCTCCAACAAAGTGTCAAGCATGGCAGACCCTGTGCATGACTGGAGTTCAACCAGTTGAAAGAAGAAGTTGAAAACCTCTCCATCAAAGGGAATGTGAATATATATGATCAGGCACGTTCTGTTTGAGACTGTTGTACTTTCATCAGTGAGAATGCTGAATTTGTCAGGTATTTTTTTAATGAAGTCCACCAACTGAGCTCTCATTTTATCAGCAATGAACATGAGCATGTTCCGGCAAGCCTTGTCAGAATGAAGCATACACCCTAGATTCACACCATTGAGTTGCTGCAGCTCGACCAGATGTGGCTGCATTTTGAATGACAAGTCATTTCGGCAGATCAGGTAGGCAGTGCGCATACAGTACTCGGTTGTCTGAAGTTTAATTTCATTGTGCTTTCACCACAGAGCTACACTGGCATTTGCTGCCTTTTCAGTTGCTGTCTCACGCCTCTTTTGTAAGATGTCAAGGCATTTCATATGCGACTGGCATTTTCCGCCGACTTTGCTGTAACACCATTTATAAAGGCAGGGTCTAGATGCAGCCTTTGCTGAGTGTATGGGCCTAAATCTTTAATGTCAGCGCAGGCTGAGCATTTGACTGACCCATCGGAAGAAACTGTTAACCATTCTCGATCTCTTTTCCACTTTGCGAACCGTCCTGGATCTATGCACCCTCCGACCACATGCGGCTGTGTAGTGCTAGCTTGACCAACACTTAGGGGTTGAGGATTGTCTTCGGCTAGAAGATTATCTGTTGTGCTGTCAGTCCCAGTTATTTCAGTCTCATTTTTTGACGATTTTGCTCGGCATCCCGTCAGAAAGGATGATATGCTGCTCTGAACCCGTTTCATATTACATTTGTGTGGGCTAGACTAAAGTCCCCGTCGAAGCGTAGGCTAATTTGTTAGCCTATTTGTTATTTATTATTTGTAATACATTGTAACAAATAGGTTACATATAGTAGTTAGGGACATTCATGGCTGCAGAGACTGCGCTGCCAAACGGGTTGCGTCAACTTTGATGTGCTTGCTGTAGACTATATCAGTGAAAGAAAACGGCCGTGAACTGCTTGTATTTTCAAATAGCTGCTGTGTGTATGTGTGTATGTTTGGACCTTGTGGATTGACAGTCAGGCCAGGGAATTTGAGAACAGGCAGATATGGATCAATTTTTGTGTCCTCACTGTGAAGTATATAACATTTTGTTTGTGTTTGTGACAGGACTGCAGGAATCTTCATTGTTAATAGTGCTATAACATGGCTAAGCCTATTCAGCTCTCCATTAGTTTGCACTCTTAAATATGCATTAAAAATAGCCAGCTGTTAAACCTGACTGTATTTATTTATTTTTTATTTATTTAACATCCAAGGCTAAAAGTAGTAACTGGCAGAGCAAGATGGTGATTTGCACCAAATCAGTCTAATCTCTGCTGTTGTAAATGTCAGTTTGTTAAAATGAGAACACATAACCAGTCTTTCAGAATCCCACCAAATATGTGTGAATTCATACAGTAGGCTTTAATGAATGTGGTGTTGCTTATAGGGGGTCAAAAAATCAGAGTATACCCACTACAATAAAATAGACTATACCACTGCAGCATACCCAGCCTGGATGTGATACTGTTCCATTTTTATTTTAATGGCGTATATGTTATGAAGTCATCACCCAAAAACAAAGTTTGGCAGCAGGATCATTTGTGTTCATTTGCTTTTAAACAGCCTTCTGTACATTAGCTTTAAGCTAGCAGGGTATGGTGATCAGCACTGTGTGTGTGTTCTGTGACTTCATTGCTTGGAACTATTCATACAGTCAAAAGTTGGACACTAAAGTTTTGTTTTGTATTCTTTGCATGTATCCTTTTTGCATGCGTCATTACATAGAGCTCAAACTGTTCTTGTGGTGGGTAGGATTATACAAAATTATTTACTGAGTAATCTAAAATCAGTACTACAATGCACCCCTCGTCCACCCAACATGAATATTAATTAAAGGGTACATTTTTTTTAATGCATTTTGTCATTTCGTCCACACACCCAACACTTTTAGGAAACTGAAAACAGGTGTTATCAAAAAATTGCAGCTGTGAGGATACTTGGAAACTCTTCCTTTAATGACAGTATAATGAGAAGACATAGTTTTACTCTTTTACTATGTTGAGGATGGTTTTAGAATGATTTATGGAGTTTACTACATACATTACATTCAGTTAAATTTTTATGTTTTCATTTGGACAGATATTTATTCAAACTGAGCTTGTGTGTACAAGGGAGGGAAAAACATTTTAAAAATGCTTGTGTAGGCATAGACCAGAATACAGGCTCAGAATATCTAAATTCCTAAAAATGCACATCAGCTGGCATCAAAGGTATATAGTAACATTTTGTGACACGGGTCAGAGCATATGCATTTTTTTCCAGATACATGCAGTATATTATTCTAGTGGCCAAAAGTTTCTTTAAAATTAACCAGCTGTGCTATCTGCTCACTCTGCATTGAGTGGCGCCTCCACAGCATTTTCTCAGCCTTAAGATCCCTCTGGAAATCAGGTGCACAGGGTAGAATAGGCTTTGACCCTGTAAGGAAACTGTTCAGTGTCTTGCTATTTCCACCTAAAGGGAAGGAAGAGCTGGAGCTGACTCCAATATCTGGAATAGGAGCATGGGGATTCAGTGGAGGGAGGTATCCAGGGCGAGTGTGAGCTATGTGATCAAGAAGCAGGGCCCCTGATCCCCTTCGCTCCAGCCCGGCTGTGCCTTGTCTCTGGACAGAGCTGTCCAAGGACTCCTTGGATTCTGACAGAGTGGAGGATCTGCTGTTGACCATGTAACGCCTTTCTGGTTCAGATCCAGGCCCACCAGCATCCTTTGAGCAAATATCTTGGTCACCAAAGTGTGGTAA
Organism: Naso vlamingii; assembly: GCA_029822935.1. Taxonomy (NCBI): domain Eukaryota; kingdom Metazoa; phylum Chordata; class Actinopteri; order Acanthuriformes; family Acanthuridae; genus Naso; species Naso vlamingii. The sequence goes on from JAPQLA010000021.1 coordinate 6,592,254, forward strand.
CTGAGAGTCAGAGCTGTAGTGGTCCATACCAATGTTGCGTCGATGGACTATGTTTTCAAGGCTGGAAATGTTAAGTTGTCTGAGACAGTCCGAGGAATCTTCATCCACAGGACAGGATTCAGGGTTAGGAAAGGGGAGACTGTCTTGATGCAAGTCTGGGTGTGAAGCAGAATACAAACTTGCTGTACTGTCATATGACATCTTTCTACCAAAGCCCCTTCTTCCACCTCCTCCCCTATTCTCATTTCCTGACATGTTCTCTAGTGCTTTTAGAAGCCCTGTTGTGTCTTTAATATCAATGCTATAATGGCGTGAAACAGCTGGAGGTTTTCTGTGGAAGGTGAGATTATTGATTTTAATGGACAGTTTCTCAGGCATAGTTTGCACTGGCTCTGCAGACAGAGAGGAGGCCTGGCTCTGCTGGAGGAGCAGGAGACTTTTGGACCACTGCTTGGAGTGTAGCCTCTGGAGATTAAGTCGCTTGTTGACACCAGGAACAGGTAGAGGACTAGGATGTTGGATTGGAGAGGCTGGTTGAGATGAGACGTGGCCATGTTCTGACCATAAAAACTGTGGATCCCTGAGGCCAAGAGGGGGGCTACCTGGTTGGGAAGAAGCACTTGATGAGAAGCCCCTTGGTGGAGTTTGTAGCTGGATCTCATTTGGAGACATGGAACAAAATGTTGGACTGGAATGCAGATCCCCTCCAAGTTCAGAAGGTGGAGGGACACTGAGGTACTGCTTTGTCATCTGATGGCCGGACGGCAGTTTGTTAGTGGTGATTATTATAACCTCTTTACCCTTCGCTCTACAGGCATCCAGAAGGACCCTGAGGACATCAGTATTGCCTGAATTGACGGCGTAAATTAATGCTGATAAGCCTGCATGGTCTTCCAGAGTTGGATTAGCTCCACAGCTTAGCAGGAGTGACAGAATTTCAGTTCCAGCTTGTTTGAGGCATGCATGCATCAAAGCTGTTTTTCCCATCTTGTCTTGGATGTTTGGATCAGCCCCATTCTCCAGGAGATATCTATGAGGAGAAAGATCACATTGTTTGCACTAGGAAGCACCTGAAGTGGAAGCTAGTAATGCCCAAAAAAAGACACCCTCTTAAAAAACAATAGTGTACGTGTAATCAAAAAGAACCTACCTAACTATCTTGTGTTTGGATACACTTTGTGAATCTGTATGGCTCGTCTTGCAGGCCACCATAAGTGGTGTCTCGCCATGTTCATTACTCTCATTTATGTAGGCTCCGCCCTCCAAAAGCAGCCGAATCAGACGCAGGCGACTCAAATAGACAGCCTTTAGCAGGGAATTGCCATCTGTTCGGACCTCTGTAGACTCATCCATTGTAAGGTCTTAGCTACCTTGACTTTCAGGGTCTGTGATGAATGATGGTCACTAGTTTGTCTGAAATAGGGGGAAACCAAACACACACATATTTTCAGATGTAGCTCAAGTGGGCAGCTGCTTTTGGCTTTAAACAATGGCATAGGGTTAGGACACCTGACGTGGACACCTCCACAACTGGTGTTTCTGTTACGGAATCATCCTCAACATTAAAAGTGGAATCTATAAGGGCTTTACTTTGTGAACTAATAACTACATGACCTGGAAAGTCTTTCGGACATTCCTCCACCAAACCCTGGTTTCTATCCCCTCAAAAGGAATTGGTGAAAAGAAGGTGATTACAACTACTGGTAATGAGCAAAGTCATTTCCCAAAAGGTCATACCCTTCAGCTAAGTGGCCATGCCAAACTCCAGATTGAGTATATCCAACAAAAATGTTAGTTCATAGACATTTCATGTAAAGAAACAACGTTGTATCCACATCCAGCATGTCTGCTCACAGATAGTTTATCGAGTATTTGTAACATTTCAACAACATATCAGTTGTTGATAATATTGTAATAATTGTTGTTAACATTTGTATTAACAATTGTATAAAAATTGTATAGACTGTTGAATATTACTAGAACATTTTTAGAATGTTTTCTGAGGTTTTTTTGGAATGTTTTCAGAATGCTGGACAAAGATGAATTAAATGGTTAATTAATTAGGGCAACGGTTATAGTTAGGGTTAGGTTAAACAGTTACATTGTTGACTGCCAACTGATATGTTGTTGAAATGTTTTAAATACTCTATAAACTATCTATAGGCGGACTATCCAAGTAAAGTGTTACAACAGTTGATTCTCAGAACTGAGTTCTCGGAGCTATGAAAAGATTCCTCCAACCTGACAACACCTAATGACAGATAATATCTCATGTTAAGGGAGAAGCACTACCATTCTGGAAACACAAACGACAAATATCTACTTGGCTTTTGGCAAATTTTGAACTGATCCAACGTTATTAGCAGCTCCTGAAAATTATAGACCTCAGTAGATATCAACACAAGTTAAAAACAGGCTAAAGGAGAACAAAGTTACCAACCACAAAGCAGAATTAACTGGCCAAAACACAAACTGTTTTTCATCCAAACCAGAATGTATATTGACTACCCTGCTCTAGCAGCTGCAAGCCAATTATCAAACCACAATTAAACCAAACTAAACCAAAAGGTAACCCGCTGAAGAGTTAATGTCCCAGTCAAACAGTATTTCGTGCTCAACCTACAACATGCCACAGTGACAACACAAGCTGATACAGGACACCACCCTACTGCAAAACTCCAGCACAAAACCTAAACTATCATTCTAACTTTACTATATACTACCAAGGGGAAATACATGCACGCACAATGTTGACGTACTTGCCGTTGTAGCAGCCCACTGCTGTCATGGGACAGACTTTCAGTTCAGTTATTTTCTGTGTTGTTGTTAGGCTCCTTTTGGGTCCTTTTAAAATCCTGATTCCTGACAGTATGAACTGAGCAGTATGGACTCAGCAAAGATGAACATGTTCGCACCGGTGGACTCAGAGAGGGGGCAGAGGGGAGCGATCCCCCTCCCGGTGCCCTAATGTTAGGAAAGAACACTGCGATAGTGCCCTCTTGGATGCCCCTATGGTAGATATAATATGATGAAGCACCTTCTAGGAAGCCCTTTTTTTTTTTTTTTAAGATATTTTTTGGGGCTTTTGTGCCTTTATATACAGGACAGCTGAAGAGTGGATAGGAAACAGGGCAGAGAGAGAGGGAATGACATGCAGCAAAGGACCACAGGTGGAATCGAACCAGGGTCTGCTGCGCGAGGACATAGCCTCTGTATATGGGGCGCTCGCTCTACCAACTGAGCCACCGGGCGCCCCCAAGGAAGCCCTTTCAGTGGACAAAACGCAGTTACGTGCCTGACAACTTTTTGTACACTGGTACCTCACAGCATACAAGTGCCCCTTTTACAGTTTTCGCTCCTGCCCCATAACATCATGAGTCTGCCAGCGAGATGTCTGATGGAACCTGTCTAGCACTGGGGGGACCTCTATCAGCCAGACGGGCCTCCAAGCTTGCCAGCCACTGGCAACTGCATCATTCTGTTTCATCCAAGCCTGGTGAGCACACATCCTCTTCAAAATCAGTCCCAGCCATGATGACTGTAATGGAGTACTTTCATTATCAACCCTCAGCATTAATTCAACTAGCCACAAGCCAGTTAGCCCCAAGCCAACGACCCGTAATGTGCTAGCCATCAGCCTGCTACTCTGCCTGCAAGTTTTGGCCCTGCTAGCCTCCTGCCAGCTCCAGCTCCTCAGTTTGCAGGCACAAACACAGCCCTTTTTCTGTCACACCTTGACCTGGACTCATGTTCTGGGATGCCTTCCGCTAAGAAGCACTCTCACTGGCATCCGGCCTCACTGCTGCCCAGCTCTTCAGCCTCACCGCTGCCCAATGCCACAGCCCAGCGACCCAGAGGCCACACTCTGCAGCGACCCAGAATTTCTACTCCCAGAGCCTCTGTTCCCCAGCACCACAGAGCCTCTGTTACCCAGCACCACAGAGTCTCTGCTCCTCAGCACCACTAACACTCAGCCAAGCTTTCAGGTCAAGCACCAGCCCAAGCAACTCCTTGTTCCTGCTGGTGTGCAGCAACTCCCTGTCCCTGCTGGTGAGCTAAAGCAGTCTCTTGTCTCTGCTGAGCTGAAGCAGCTCCCTGTCACAGCTGACGTGCAGCAACTCTCTGCCCCGGCTGAAGTTTAGCAGTAATCCTCTGTCCCTGCTGGGCTGTCCAATAGTCCCCTGTTCCTGAGCTGCACCTGTCCTGTCCCTGCCTGCCCGAAGTCATGGAGTCCCTGGTTCTTGGATTCCTGGTTAGCTGTTTTTATTTAGCTTCCAAGTTCACTTGATTACAGCTTTCCCAATAAGGCTAATTCTTCTTCTAAATCTCCCGTGGTTCCACCTCCCAAGTCTGCACCAATACTCTCAAAAAAGCAAGCAGCGACCAGCCTTTGTTCTAAACACACACACTAAAAAAATCAGGTCAGTACAGAGAATGCTTGTGGTACAATATAGCAGCAGTGTGTCTAAGGTTTATGAACCAATCTTAAATATCACAGCAGAGTAATCTATGTGTCAAACAGTACAGCAGACTCCTGTTAGATTGAATGAGTTACTGTTACAACAAGTAAGTGATGGCTCCATCTTCAGAGTCTGCAGCATCCCTTGGGGTTTTGCATACAGAGTTGACTGTAGTCCCAGTGGTCCAGCCCCCAAGGCAACTAACACAACTGTCTTGTGTTTAGTAGCCCTGCCAACTGTCCAGCCTGTTCCTGAGCTGCAGCAGTCTGGCCAACATCAGCTCCTTGTTCCCCATCGGTGGCCCGGCTGACACCCGTGCCCTTGCTGCAGCAGCAGCCGCTTCCAGTGTCCAAACAGCAGCAGTTCCTGGTAGTTTGACATTAGCCTCCTGTGTCCTTGGCTCCACTGGTTCATCCAACTAGTTTATGGGCCATCAGTCTGCTGCTCAGCTGCCTTGTCACTGGCCTGCACTCCGGCTCCCCTAACCCTAACCAGCCTCCAGTCCTGCAGTCCCCAGCCATCTGCACTGATCTTCAGCAATTGGTCTCTGGCCCTGTACTCCTGCTGCTAGACTCCAGTCCTAAGCTTCCATCATGTCAAAGTCAGTCTTCACGCTGGCCTCCAGAGGCCCTCCGTCGTCGCAGCCAGCCTCCAACTTGGCCTTCGGTGTCGACCTACAGCTTTACATTCACTAAGATCCTGCCATCACATAAATAAGCGGAAAGGAGGTGTCAGCAATACACCTGTCAAGTGCAAACTGAATTGCATGAACAAAACAACTCTGATGACATCTTTCAAATTGACTGAGCTTGGGCTTTTCAGGTAACTGTTATTTTTGAATAAATGTCTTATAAACACATCATTTAAAATCCAAATCTAACGGGCAGTTTTTTTAAAAAATCAAAGCAACATATGCAATTTCTTTGTTGTTTAATAACTTGGATTACAATGACTGATGCAGGGCTCTAGTTTTTGTCTTCCTAATGAAAGCCGAAATGTTGATTTGGTACCGAATTTCTAGCCCTTGTGCAGCAGACCTTGCACCTACTTTTACTGGACTGAGCAGAGTGAGCGATATGCCTCCAACCGAACAGCAAGGAGCTCTCTACCAAGGAGCTCTCTACTAGCGGGAGCAGGTGGGGGCTGCAGTGTGAGCTGCCTGGCTTGCAGAGTTGACGACCTGCTCAGGCACAGTCTAAACTCCGTGGGCACAGGTGAGATCCTGTAAAGAAAGACATGACACATTTTTCACAAGGTTCTCAAATAAAGTCGGTCCAGTTTTCTATTTCCATACAAAAGTCCAAAATTGTATTTATGCAAAATAACATTAAATTTTACAAAATTTAACAAGCTCTGTCTCTATCTTGTTACTGTACACACAGTCGAAAGAATGGTATCCATCTTCTTGTTTGGAACTCAGGAGGTTGGCGAATCACAAAAAGAAAAATACAGTTGGCATACTCCTTTAAGTGTCCCCCTATCGTGAATTTGAGTAGTTTATCTTTAACATGTATGTTAGTCATGTAAGTCCTTGCAGCCTTTCCGTGGTGTATACTGGGATACGCTCCAGCTCACTCTTGATTCTGAACAGGGGAAGCAGGTTAGAAAAAGGAAGTGTGGTATCCATAGCAACAACATTGTTTAAAATTTATTACCAAAGTAGGTGACTCTTTTGTTAATGTCTCTAATTTCATAGTAGAGCATAACTGAAATGGATGCAAACTGATGGCTGGAAGGAAAGAGAAGAGTTGTTTTTTTTTTTTTTAAAATCAGAAAATCTTACATAAATCAATGTCAACTACACAATGTGATACAATAGAAAAAATTCACAAAAGTACAAGGGATCCTTAATCTAATATTCTGATAAGTTTCATTCATTGCTGTTGAGCATTTACGAATGTTAATTTTTATGCTTACAGGTCTGCATCTTTTATTTTGCAGTGTGAAGCAGCAGCTGTCTGCTCTCTTTCTGACTCTGTTACAGGCTAATCTTTACATTGCCTTGATTGATCAGTTTTGTTCCAGATTTCTAAAGAAGATGGCACACACATGTCTGCATTTGTGTAACACCACTGTCTCTATGATGTACTATGATGTACGATACACAATAGACAATAAAACCCAAACATCCCTACAGCTGTTGTACAGAGAGAAGATGTAAAGCGATCGAAGCCAGACAATTCGAGGGCATAATACTGTTCTTTCATCTTTATGGCTAAGAAATAAGAACACAGTGTTCTCTTCATCCTCTCCTGAACTGCCTGTATTCACTTGTGCAGCCTATTATGTGTGTGTGTGTGTGTGTGTGTGTGTGTGTGTGTGTGTGGGGCCTGGTCTTTCTGTCATCCAAGTCAGTAAAGCTGTGCCCAGTGGCTTATCTTAACCGATTTGGTGTGTGTGTGTGTATGTGTGTGTCAGCAGGATGTAAGCATATACATTGTAAGAGCCAAATTGGTCCTCTTTTGGTTTGTTTGTGGGGTTGCACATTTTGGCCAGCAGGTGTCAGTGTGAAAGTAGGTCATGATTATGTCTATAGGTAGGTGGGCTAATCAGCGCAGGTGTGCACGCTGAGGAAGCCATACGGTCTTTGACCGTGCCGTA
>JAPQLA010000021.1:6653021-6664225 GCA_029822935.1 Naso vlamingii
CGGGTTTTTAAAAAATTTTTTTTTTAAAAAAAAAAAAAAAAAAAAAAAAAAAAAAAAAAAAAAAAAACCCCCCCCCCCCCAAAAAAAAAAAAAAAAAAACCTGCAGCCACGCGATAAAACACGAACAAACAAAACACAAAAACGGAAACAAACAAAAACAACGTACAGTAGCAACAGACAGGCTGATAAACGCCACAGCGGAGCTTTGAAATGGCGTTTTTGTAACTTAGATGTTTTCTCACAAAATGCTAATTTCTTCGACCAGTTTCAAAGCTTTAACACGTCACGTTTTGTCCTCAAAATTCGATCACGATATAAAATTTTGACCCACCTCGTTTGATGAACCGTCTGATCCCGATGAAGACAGTAAAGAGTGAGGACACACATTAGGCGCGCGGCCGCTTTCTGTGGTGCGCGCACAGGTGTCGCTCGTCACGTGGGCTTCTTTCCAGGTGATGCAGGACTGATGGCAGCCTACATTCCATTTGAACTGGGATATCAAGTCGGGAGGTCCGGAGAACCTCGCCAACCAAAATGGAACGCAGCATAACCTGAAAGTCATGAGGAGGCTGATGTGTCATCAGTGTTGGACTCCTTAATCAAAAAAGTATTATTATTCATTACTCTGTTCAAAATAATTACTTTATACTCCATGCCAAAGGTAATTCGTTACATTACTTGTTACCATTCGGCAAAGATAGCTTTATTGCTTTGGTCTGAAAATTGAGGCCTCGCGCACATTCGATACCTGTGGACCTCAGGTAATTTGTGATAATTGCGTGAGAATCTGCCATGTCTGTCATTTGTAAGGTAAAAATTCCACAGACTATTCCTTACCGACAATATTTCACCAAATGCAGAGTTGATGACACTGGTCCGAACCGACATGTCTGTGATTTTTGGCTGCATTTCTTTTTAAACATCCGTTTCTGCCACCAGACAACTGAACATTTTGATTGTGTTGGCTTTAGATGTTAAAAGATGAAAGAAGGCAATGAGCAACTTTTTTGTGAGAGACCGTTTAAAAGGTACAACAGCACAGAAACTTCAGTAGCTTCACCCTTATGCCGTGTGGTGTCACCAGACTCGCTTCAGATTGGAAATTCAAAAACTACTCATACGTGGGATGTGATTTTTAGAGAGACTTCACATCATAATATGTGTGTAACAAATTGTTCAGTCTTTCTTGGTAATTTAAATTTTAATAAATAGGCTTATAGGGCTACTACAACAAATTCAAAGCTTTTGTAGCTACTGATCTAATGTAACCTTTGCCGGTCCAACCTTCCTGCGGAGAAAAAACAACATAAACGCTTCTGGCGTTCCAAAACCTGACACCGGGAAACACTAAGTTAAAAAAATACACCTAAGGTCAGAAAAACCAGTCCTCCCAGCTGTGTGCTAGCAGAGCAGCCGCCATTTTAGGACTTGTTCATTGAGCATCGCATGCATTCCAGTTCTTCCAGGTCAGTTTGGACTGACAGGATGTTTGGTGTCTGTGACGTTTGGAAGTGCTCAGTATGTTCCATAGGACTTAACCAAAAACCAGAGGTCAGAAAATAAATAAATACTGGATGTTTACAGCGGGTTTGCTGACCTAACAATGGCATATCCAGTACATGTTTGTTTATTTTGCTCTTTAGTTCTATTATTATTTCAGCAATTGTGCCTCAATATTTTTAGAGAAATTAAATTTGAATGAACAAATTATTGAATAAAAATAAAGACTCAAAATATTAGTTTTCCAAAAAATACTGTTGCCACAATAATTTATTGAGAAACAAGAATGGTCTGTAACAATGGTTAACCAGCTCTACCCTGACGCATAACTTATTCAGCATTCCTCTACATACTCGCTTTCTATAGACAGAAAGAAATTGTTTACAAATAGTGAGGGCGAATTTATGTTTCTAGTTGGATCAAAAGCAGACAAGAAAAACAAGGGTTACTCAATAAATGAATAAAAAAAATGAAAGAACATAAAACTGATTATATGTTACTGTTTTCACAGGGATCTTAACACTGAATGACAAATGCGAGGTCACTCAAACAATGAGTGTATTAGCAAAAGTTTAAAAAAAAAGACAAGAACAAGCAGCCTACATAAAATGGTGCTTCATTGGCATAAAGCAGCAGAACACACTAAATATATTACAAAACCATCTTTTATATTCAAAGTTGTTGTTCTCTTGTAATTAGTTATGGCTCATTGAAGGACAGCAAAAATGCCACCTGTAGAAAATGAACAGCTGGACACTGATCTTTTCTGAAGAAGACAGTCTAGCAGTTTGCCTCTGCTTCCAGAATGATCTGCATCAACAAACATCTAACAGTGCCATTTGTCCAGGCTGCACCTGATCCGTTCCAGATGTCTGTATTCTGTCCATGTTTTCAAATCCATTTCTGGTGAAGCTTACTTTTTCTTTGCCTTGTACGACTCCCTAAAATGACTTTAACCCACTGGTGATGTCTGGTCCTGTGACAATGATGATCGGTCATGCAGCAGTGATGGCACATCTGCCTGTTTGAGCGTGATTATGATACTTCCAACATTAGAGTTTGTGGGTATATCTACGATGAAAGCACCTTTCATGTGGTGGTAGAGACATACCGGAACTCTTCTTCAGCTCCCACCTCAGAGATCAACCATACTCTCTCTGTGCAGCAAGCCGACTGCACGTGAATGCAGACGTGTTAATGACAGCATTAAACCGCAGTGTTTAACTGCTCTCTTGTCCGTCGATAAACTTGTTGTACTCCTGAATCTTCTGTTTGATATGAGAGAGCTTGTTCTTCAGGTAATCGCACCTCTCCCTTTTTTCCAAATATGTTGGGTCCTGCAGACAATAAAGACACATATGTTCAGTGTTTTAATTCTTTCATTCTTTCCTCATGATAGATTGCTATTTAGCAGGAACAATCTCTGAGGTAGTCATTAAGAAATGCCACTGGTAGGTTACTGTATGAGGACAAGACAGACGAAGAACAATATGTGTTGTTCCTTTTGTAGTTTCTTTTGGTAAACCAGACAACATAACCAAAGCAGGAAGGAAGAAATTTTCTGTGTAATGAAAACCTTCAAACTTAATTACACAGAGCCATGTGGAAGTCCTGTTTAAAAACATAAGACATCTTTTTCATGGATGATTAATCACTTTATGATGTCTACTTACAGATTTCTTTCTCTGATATTCCATTAAAATGCTATCAATCCGCTCTTTCTCCTAAAAGAAAAGAAGCACGTTAGTGGACGTAGTTATGCACATGTGTATCCATTTGCATGTGTGTGAGTGCATGCGTGTGTGTGGGTGTGTGTGTGTGTGTGTGACTGTGTGGAGTTAGGGTTGTACCATTTGGCTGGATGGCCGGGAGGGAAGGCTCTGCATCATCTCATCCATCTCCTCGAACTTCTTGGCCATAACCTGAACCTCAGCATGCAGCTCCTTGTACTCAGAGTACTGGTCATTGAACACAGCCTTGTACCGGTCCCTCTCCTCCTCTGAGCGGATGCTGGGGTACTTCCTACGAAAACAAGGCAGAGGCAACACTTTTTCTTGGTCCTCTGGCTTAATTCACACCATAGCTGAGTATGTCTTTGGCAGAAGGTCTTACGAATGACAATGTCTATCTTTTTGACCAGATTTCCACAAAATTTGCTGTGGATACGCATGTTTCTCTGAGTTTCCTAAATATAAGTTATAGGGTAGATTCACAAGTTTTCAGTCTGCCTATAAACTGCAGTCAGGTGCCCATATGAACATTAAAAATGTTTTTGTTTGCTGTAATTATTCCTCAGGTTCATATGTAAGCGAGAAGGGACAGTCAATGGCTTTCAATGAGCATAGACAATGGAGGAAACGGTGTCACAGCTCTGCCATGTTCCTGTGTTTATTCTCTGTACTCCCCGAGTCCTGTGCTGCATTTCATTAGAGGCCAGGCAGCAAGGCTGCCGGTGTTGGTACCAGATGTACTTGGCCTGCCAGATTGGCTCTTGGTCCTGCGCATACAGAAGATGTAACGCATTTTGATTGGCTGTACAGCAGAATCACATTATGATTTGTTATTGCTTTCAGCAACCTTTTGTTCTGCATAGGCACAAGCAGTCCACAGACGACAAGACAAACTTAAAATAAACTTTGAAAATGACTGTTTCATCTGCTAATAACACTAGCATGTAAATGCGAAATTACATTTGTTTTAGCATGCTAGCATGCTACTTGTAATTAGCGTTAGCATGCTAGCTTGATATTCGTAATTAACACGTTAGCATACTAACACAATCATTGTCGTTCAACCAAGGGGTTCAAAGGTATCTTCATTATCCCCCAGGGGCAAATTGGTTTACAGCCAGCAGTATCACATAGACATCTCATGCACAAAAAGAATCCACAACGATGCAACACAAGTTTAAACAGGAGGCCTACAAACATTCATTAAGAATGCCTATAACAGCAGGAATAAATGACCTTTTATACCTGTTGGTTTGGCAACGTGGCAGGTTGTATTGGTGCCCAGAGGGCAGCAGCATAAACTCCCCCAACAGAGGATGGTTGGGTCAGCAGGAATAGACCGGGCCTTCTTTAAGGACCTGACCTTATACAGGTCACGGAGGTCATTCGTTGGTGTGCTGGCTATCTTACTGCACACCTTGACCATACCCTGCAGACGATTTTTCTGTTTAACAGAAAGTGACCCGTGCCAGCAAATGAAAGAAAAGTTAAAAGCAGATTCAATAAAACAGGAATAGAGCATTCTCATACAAGTGGTGTTGACATTAAAACTGCGAAGCTTGCAATAAAAGCACACTCGCTGATGTGCCTCTTACACACAGCATCGACCTGGGGCTCAAAGCACAGTTTGTTGTCTATGACTGTGCCGAGGTATTTGTAGTGCTGCACCACTCCAACAACCTGGTTGTCCATCATAACAGGAGAGATGGCAGTGGGATCTTTCCTGAAGTCCATGCACATCTCTTTAGTTTTTGACACAATTTCTAAAAAGAATGATTTGCACCAGTCAATAAAATTCCTCACTATAAGACCAGGTTCTGGGTCATCACTGCTGAGGATGGACACAATCACAGTCACATTATTATATGAAGCACTTTGTTAGTTCTGTGTAGCAAACACAGCACACACTCTCCAATGTAAAGTACACAAGCGTGTGTGACAGTAATCCTTGGCTTGTGAAACTCTCACGATAATTGTTCGTGTTGTTTCTTCATTGTGCAGTTGGTGCAACCTTATTATGTTAATAATAATGTAACAATGATGTGTTAAAGATCTGCTTATTTTATGGGCAAAAACACACAGTTAGGGTTAGAGAAAGATCATGGTTTGGGTTAACATAAATTATTCTCAAGAGGTCTTTTGCGAGTTAATACGTTACGTCTTCTGTAAATGCAGGACCCTGAGCTGATCTGGCAGGCCGAGCACATCTGGTACCTACACTGGTCCCTGTTGTTTCTTTTCTAACTTGCTCTCCTTCACTTACCTTCTGCCCTCGGTATTACGTAACACACTATGTCACACTATGAGAATGTTTTTTAAGACCATTCCTGTCGGAGTTAGGTCAAATATGCAAACACAATATAAAAACTGAGGGGCCAAACATGACTAGAAATCAAGAGTAGGGAAATAATACTCACGCCACATAGTCAGCTACAACAACAGATTTGGGAATGTGTCCAGCTGGTATCCGACCTCTGAGGATCTCTGGCTCTGGCACCATCAGAGAAGCAGCTGCAGAGTTTTTTGGAGCATCAAGGATGTCTGGCTGGATGGTAGGAAGAGGAGTCTGCTCTGATGCCCTGGAGGCTGGACCGAGCTACAACGGATGGTGATCGTGCTTTGAGTTCATCAACTCTGTGCACTTCAGTTTCTGATAGAGCATTATTACCGTTATCCTTCATACTTACTACAGACAGAGGGACGGATGATCCAATAGTTTTCATCTAGGTTTATTTTGATGGGCGGAAAAGAAGGGAAGTGATTCATTAGGATAGTTTGTTCAAAGTTTCAAAACAGTTGAATGGCCTGTTGTAATGATCCTTACAATGTTTTTGCATACTTTAGACCACTTACTTCATGTTGTTATACTTTAGCTTCAATTCTCTGCAATTTAATTCTCATACTGACAGGAACAGAACCCAATAGCTGACTGGATATTTAGCATTTTTATGCGTATACTTCATGTCTAAGGGGTGTACCCAGGTTCTTTACTGCTTCTGTACTGTCTTTGATGTTTTTCTTTGGAATTATTATTGCATGCATTTGTTACATATGATATGTGTAATATATGTGCACTTTCATGTAAAGCACATTGAGCTTACTTGTAATGCAATATACAAAAGTAATAAAAACTGTTGTGCCTAATGCAGTACGTTGTGGTATTGAGAATTTCACAAATATTTGACAGGGTGTCAGCAGGATGTGTGTCTGTCTCAAATTTAAATGATGCAGGCGCCATAAGCCAGTGTTTAACTGCATTCAGACAGAATCAGGTGATCCGGCGACATGCCACAGGATTGTCCAGCAGTGGGAATGTCACTTCATTAACTTGTGACCCATTGTGTGATGTCAGGTTGTGCACTCTATTCCTCCCCTAAACCAACGGTGGTGACATAGTGCTGTTGCTGGTGCTTGGCTGCTGCAGCGTGATGTAGGACTGCGTTTCTCCAAGAGTTGGGCTGGCTTCAACGTTTTTTGCTGCAGCAAGCTGGAGTTTTTTTTGTTTATTTTTTTTCGGGCAGCCACTGCGTCTCGGAATGCCACAGCCAACAGGGAAATTGATATAAATGAGAGGACCTGCATTTTCACTGAATCGCCTGATTTTGTCTGAACGCAGCCTTAGTCTAGGGAGGCTGCTTGAACACTTTAGTAAAGTAAGGAGCTAAATGTCCCAGATACAGGTCAACCTGTCTTTTAGGTTAGGAAAGAAACTATTCAGTGTAATGTTGGTCAAACCAAAGTGTTTCGGCTTGCTAAATGTCAATGAAAACTTGATCCTTTTTTTCTGTGACTACTCAGAGGCAGAGAAGAGAATCACTATTTTATGCTGAGTTCCTTCTAAGTGCCATTCAAACCAACTGCAGGTCCTCCTTATTTCATGCACAACCCTGTCTGCTTGAGAGAGTTATACTGTAGACATAATGAGAACAGATTTTGCTGTGATAGTTAGGTTAGAGATTGTGTGATGTCAATCAGGGTCCTCACAACTATGGAAGGTTTTGTTGTGTGGTGTGTGTGTGTGTGTGTGTGTGTATCAGACCTCCTGTGCCAGTCCCTCCTTCCTCATCCTGGCTGCTTCATGCCTCCACAGCTTCAGACAGACTCCTGCACTGAGGAAGTAGAGCACCATGGTGATGAAGAGGAATACGATGGCTGCTGTCTGGCCGGCCTCCGTGCGACAAAATGCTCCATTTATTCCGTTATTGAAGACTGGTAAGTTGCAAAGCCCCCCTCGAGTGGTGTCCCTTACATAGACTACCCCTGCTGCCAAATAGAGCACACCCAAGACCAGGTTGATGGAACACTCTGTAAGCGGCCACCAAGAAGAGTCTAGAAGGATGGCTCTGTAGTATAAGGACATCCCGAGCACAACCAGAATAACAGTCACTATCCACGCAAGGCCAGCCACCACCAGGACAAAAGGTGTCTTTGGGCCTGTGTATTGACCCCCTCCATATCCATATGCACTAGCACCTCCACCGAGTCCCCCAAACAGCTGCGGCTGGGAGTATCCATACATATTGAACCACTCATTGTCCTTATGGACATAAGCACATACACAGGCAAACACTGCAGCTCCCAGCAGCAGCTCCACGCAGCCCAGAATCCTCAGCAGGCCGGCCCATGACTTCATGTAGGCATACCGCTGGTGATACTCCTCCACCCTCTCCTGGTATGACATTGCTGACTGATTGGAGGGCACTATGGATGCAGTGTTGAGGGCTTCAGCACCCAGCAGCAGACCCTCTTGCTCCTTCTCAGAGTTGTAACTGCCCCCAGAGCCGCCGTAGGGGTCCCGATAGGAGCTGGGAAGGGATGGGGATGGAGGGGCGGAATGTGGAGGTGAGCAGGGGACCCCCACCGTGGTGTGGCAGTTGGCACTCTTGCTGGACGAGGGAGCAGGGGAGTGAGCGGCAGGTAGAGGTGGTGGTGGAGGGTGGATGGACCAACCCTTGCTGCCACGGTTACCACTGTTGCCACGGAGGAAGTTCTTGACAGAGTCAGGTATAAAGCGATGCACTGGCTTAATGTCCATGGCGTCACAGTCAGCCTCCATTGGCTCATCATCACTGGGGGGATAGAAGGATTCAGGCCCAACAGCTGGCTGTTCAGGTAGAGGGGGAGGGGGAAGGGGGTCTAAGCTAGTGGCCAAAAATGTTCCATTCAAGGGCGCCAGCGGAAGAGGAAGATCAGGGTCCCGCCACAAGGAGCCCACAGGGACCTGGTCATAGTGTGGGATCTCCCGCACCCGGTCAAACCTGGTGACAGAACCAGCTCCGCCTGAAGACATCCGGACCTGTACAGTTTCCTGACACCAGGAGGAAAGGCTTAAAACAAGACGCCGTTAACACATGGACCTACAGTAGCTTTAAAGGATGATTCTGGTTTATTAAAATTTGCATCTTTTTACAGCCACAGCTAAAGTCCAGAACAAGACTACATCACAACAAGACAGTCTGATGGGGCAATGAACACAAGCAGTCAGACGATCACACAAGTAAGTGAACCAGCAGTTCATGCAGACATTGCCAGGGTAAGATAACACAACATCAGCCTGATTTGTTCCTGATGCTAGTTCACGGCATCAGGAGCAAAAGTGATCATGGGGCAAAAACAGTGACCCATCCTAAGACATGTAACGCTGCATCTGTGAGGCCTCATGAAGTCCTGACAAAAAGACTGCTGTGTCTACTTCAGGTTCTGAGATATGAGCGCCAAACCCCTTTTTAAAATGCATCATGAGACTAAACAATAACAGATCATTTTCTTTTAGTGTATCTGTAACCTTGAAGCTACCATCCTCAGCTCAGGAGCATTATGTCAATTTATCTGCACCTGTGGGGGTGATGCCACCAACTGCACATAAACATCTGCTGTTCACACAAATACTTACCCTCTTTCTGATGGAGTCCACTGAGAGTTCACCTTCACTGCACAATGACTGTGTATGTTTCTAGCTTCAGCTGTAAAGAAAACAACAGTAATCACATAGTTGACAACATTTATAGTTGATGCTGTTAGCAGGCACAATGAAGCTCCCCAACACTCAACCAACTGCCTATGGTATGTACTGTACGTCACCCATTAGTCAGGCTCCCACATGTTGTCTGTCATGTCTCTCAGTAAAATCACAGCAAGAATTCTATCAATTAATTTGAATAATTGAAAAAATATTGCTGAGTCAAACCCTGACAAAAGCCAAATTAGCCCACACCATTTTCTTTGGATCACGTCAAACTCAAAGTGAGATAGGTCACAGCTGAAGCAGGAAGTGGTTCAGTGAACTGTGATGACACCACATTTTCACATTACTTAGTAATGATGCAGCAAGTTTCACCCAAATTACTAACGAAGGTACAACACACACCTCTCTGTCCACACTGCAACTATTCCAAAGAATTGGTCCTAGTAGCAAGTGACAGCAGCGGGGACATGATGCTGTTAAAATTTAACATATTTTTAAATGCTGTGAGTCTGACTAATTAAATTCCATGTAACTCATTTGTATAAAACACTTATTTATTTACATATGTCTGTATGTATATATTTTTTCTTTTCTTTTCTTTTCTTTTTTTTTTTACAGACCGGGTTAACTGACTCACTTGCAGACTTTTGACATCATAATACTTCCACATATTACTTCTTACATTATTCAGTGTCATCATTGCTTTGCATGCTAGAGTCCCCCAGCAGTGTTTTATTATTAGGAATGACTTAACAAGTTCAATTATTTATTATCTTAGCTCAATGATAGGTCAATAAGCCTAGCGTTTTATTTATTTTTTTCATAAATTGATTTAATTCCATCAGTAACAGTGGGTACTAGGGCTGGATGGATAAGACAGATAACACAGAGAAGATAAATGAGCCTCCTCACAATTTTCCAAAAGTTTTGTTTTGCGAAGAACAATCCAAACTTGTGAAAGAACAAAAAAGGCAGCAAATCGTCAGACTGGAGAAGCTGAAGCCACAGAACGCTTTATGGGCTGTTTTTATGTAAAAAAAAAAAAAAAAAGAAAGAAATTACACTTACACACACACACACACACACACACACACACACACACACACAATATGTGGGTTTATGTGGTAGGAGAACGGGCAGCTAAGTTAAGTTCAGTGCTAAATCTCGGAAGCTAATTAGGAGCACGCCCTCCATAATGTTGACTGGTTGGTTATATTTTGGCTCACTGTTTAACAATGTGAACATTTAGCTGAACGTTACTGTAACTGTAAAAAGCCTGACGGCTGACGCGAGTGTCTGCTCGTTGCCGGCAGTGTAAACCGGGATGAATGGCTAAAACAAATGGAAACAAGGCGCAGTCAATAATGATGGGAAAACAACAGTATTAGGCTGTGTCGTTCGCCCGTCTTATGTTTTGAAATCTACAGGATATTCTTTCAAAGAAAAACTAAACTGGACCGTAAATTTGGACGGTGACCTACCTGTTGCCAGTCCGTCTATTTTTCTCCAACAGGTGCAAACAAAACATCCTGCTTATCGCACTCCTGTGAGTCTGCGGCGCTCTCACGCTGATCCAAGATCAGCCATCACCGCCAGCTTCGGCTGTACTGGCAGGAATTAGTGGACAGAAAACTGATCCCAGATCCAGCCGCAGTGAAACTCACCTGGCCGGTCTGACCTGTCTCACGACGCCTTCAAGTCTGCCTCCACTTCCACAGTTTCCAGTTATCACGATGCGTCCACTGAACTGCTGTGCTGCCAGCTTGATTTAGGCCTTTATCTAGAACGGGTAACACTTTACCATTAGGCCGATTATTAATGGATAAAGAGGTTATTAATAATTATTGGAGCATTCATTTCCTTTTTGTTAAATGAGTCTGAGATTTTGGTTTCAAACGAAAAAAAGAACTTCCTGAATGTACAAGGACCGTCTCAAATCAAATCAAATCAAATCAAACTTTATTTATATAGCACTATTCATACATAAAAGAAATGCAACCCATAGTGCT
>JAPQLA010000021.1:6676301-6696508 GCA_029822935.1 Naso vlamingii
TATATATATATATGTATAAATGAGTCAGAGAACTTTCTCAGCATAAGCGCTGGGTGAGCAGTTCTCACTGGTTTGAACGGCCGGCCATCTTTATGTACTGTATCCAGTTCTATTAAAACATCCATGTCTCTGTTTCACAGACTCCGCCATGTTTCTACAGTAGCTCAGAATGGACAAATCAAACACCAGCTTTGGGCCTTGACTGTTTTTGGTGGTAGCCTGTAGCTCCTCCCACATGGATGGAGCGGATACGTGAGCAGTCAGGCATACACACTGGTCCTTTTGTTTGGTCCTATCGTACCTTCACACATTTTGTTCTTTTCTTCTGAACTAGGATTTTATTTGCATGAAGCTGTTTTGCTCAACCCTTTCTTTTCTGTCTCGTTTTTCCCTCAGCCCTGTCGCCTTTTTTTGTCCACAGAGATCAAAAGAATGTTACTTATTTCTGTCATGATATTTTCTTGCAGAGGAACCCAACACAATAATGCTGTCAAAGCTGTACAAGGTAGACCACAGTGACACCCCTACGGTCTCGAACCTGTAATTCTCATTGTCAGCACTCCAACATCCCATCACCATCATCCAGTCTTGTATAAAGAAACCAGAGGCCACACTTGAGTAAAAGTACAGATATGTTGCTGGAAAATTACTTTGGTAAAAGTGAAAGTCACCTGTTAGAATATAATTTGAATAAAATTATTAAAGAAACTGGTATTTACTGTACTTATGCTTCAAAAGTACAGTGAATAGCAATGTACTTAAGTACTGAAAGTAAAAGCACATGCAAAAAGCAATCAAGTTTGACTTGTTAAAAATTATTTTCTTTTATTAAATTATTTGCTTTCAGAAAACTTTCTGAACTCCTGTGGGTCTGATCCGAACATAGCAGTCAAAAGATTAGCTCAAACTGAATCCACAACTGGGTGACTGCTAATATGCCATAACAACAAAATGATTTAAAATCAAATATAAAACATGACAACAGCAGCACCCAAAGGAACAACCAAGTCACTACTTGTACCGCAGCTTAAGAGCACCTGTTTGCACTCACACCTGACATGATATACCAGTGACCCAACTCCGTGCAGTCTGTGGTCCAACATTACTTACAAAACAAAACAAACAAACAAAAAAGTCATTGGCTAGTAGCCTAAAAAGTTTCTTTACTTAGAAACTAGTAGCTAAGATGCTTATGGGAAATGTAACGTAGTAAAAGTTTTCGTTTTCTTTGGAAAATGTAGTAAAGTAAAAGTAAGTCTCCGGAAATAAAAACAGTGAAGTACAATTACCCCCCTCCCCCCCAAAAGTCCTTAAGAACAGTAATGAAGTATTTTTGCTTCGTTACTATACAACACTGTCATCATCATCATCATTACAGACAAGCTTGGAATAAAACAGAAACACTCCTTTTTCATTGAACTCAGCCTTTATTGATCATCCTGATGACAGAGTGGCAGTGGTTCAGAGGAAGTGATGTCACAGTGTGAGTCACCGGCAGGTTGTGGTGCCTCTCACAGAAGCAGCTGGGCCCAGCTGACCGATGCCCTTTCATTATTGCACTGCTTGCTGCAGCTCCCACAGTAGTGCAACAGGGAAAGAGTGTCAAGCAGCGAGCATCTGAGAGCAGCCATCTCGGGTGACACGCTGCAACCTGAAGAGCAGGAGTCACTCTTCAACCTGCCGGTGAGTGAAAATCCTCTCCATGTTCGTCTCGGAGTTTATCAGTGTTTGCTAATTTTGACACGCCTAGAATAGCACAAATCATTTGGCTACATTTAAAGTAATTTTAGGGCCTCCCCATCAGTCAGACCAGGCTTTTAAAGGGATAGTTGAGTACTTTTGATGCAGGGTTGTATGAGGTTCTCATGCACAGTCAGTCTGCGACCTTCCACAGATGGAGATCAGCGGTGTCACTTTTAGAAGAAGTGGGGAGAAATCGCTGCAGAAGTCAGCACTGTACTGTTTCAAACGGGGTCAGCAGAAAAACGCTTTTCAGCCACATGTAGGAACGCTTAGGCCTTCCCATAAGAAATTCAAAATCCCTTCAATTGTACGTAAAATTATGAGTTTTTTTTTTTAAAAATCACTTTGGCTTGCTGCCAGACAGCCATTTACTATGTTTACTATGTGAGTGGGCGTATTAATATACAGAGGGACTACTGTTAAAAAAAATGTAGTGCCAAAATAAACATGTCTGGCAGCAAACTAAAATGGTGAAAAAATCCTAAATTTCAAGTACAATTGAACAGATATTGATTTCTTAGGCAAACATTTACATATGTATCTAAAAATACAGTACAGGACAACACTGACTTTCTGCACAGTGATTTCTCCCCCCTTCTCCTAAAAGTGACACTGCTGATGACCGTGTGCAGAAGGTCATTGACTGACTGCATACGTACCTCAAACATCCCCACTTCAAACATAAACTATCCCTTTAAAGTTTCAGTTAAAACAGTAGTCTCAGTTTCAGTGAACAGTTACAATATTTCACAAAGATGTATAACGAAATGTAGTTTTAGTTCCTTTGTGCTTACACTAACAACAGAAACTTATGTGAATACACTCATAATGACTTCATTCACAAAAAAGTGTGAAGGATGTGTAAAAAGTTTCACAGCTTGAAGATAAAAGATGTCCTCTGGACTTGACGGACAGCAGCAGATCCCTCTCTGTCTCTTGCCAAACGGCAGCAGGATGAACCGGCTGTGGCTGTAAAAACTGATTCCATTTATTTTATTGGAATGATTACATTTATACTATTAGGACCTGCAGATTGCTTACTTTTATTTTTCCATTTTTTGTTTGTTTTGAAAACAATGAGAAGAACTCCCACGTACTTTCACTTACTGTTGACATATTTACTTTATAACAATGTCTCAGTCTGTCTGACCTTTACTTCCATAAACACATACATAGGAGCTCTCTCTCTTTCTCAGTCACCCAATCAGAGGACTACAAGGATTTGTTTGGCTAAAGATCACCGTGAGCAACTCAGAGTGCATGCATTCCCCAAAAACAGCATTAAAAACATAAACATAAACATGTTTATTCAGCCTTTCAGAAGGGAAGGTAAAACATTTTCAGTATCATACACTTATAACTACCCTCAAAGGTCACAGGTCAAGGATAAAATCACATAAACTGTGTAACTTCTGAATCAACAGTGACTTAATGCATTACATCAGACTGATTTGAATAGTAATATTCCACCTGTATTTTAATTTAGAATCTTTGTTTGACTCGTGAGCCTCTACAGAGAGTGTCCTGGTTAAAGTCAGCAGCAGCACCTTTACACAGTTACAGACATTAAACAAATTCCTATGTATAAATGTATATTCAACAAACAATGTAAGGAATATGAAAAAAGTAAATCAAGACATATTAATATGGGCTTTGCAGAACACAGAAGACGAATATAAGCTACATATTTCATACCATGCTCCACACCGATGTTACATGAAGTAGAAATTCAACATTCAGTCTCTTTGAGAGCGGCTCCGTAACATAAATATCCTACATGCTTTTCTTCTTTTTGATAACAGGTCATGATCTCCACCTGTTGGTAGCACTGAAACTCTTTAAATCCCACAAAAGCAGACGGAGGCCATGCCATGTTTCAAATACTGGCCTCTGCTGGATAACCTCTGTCCTGTCTGTTGATCTCACTCTTGTGGCAGCCAGAGTTCAAGACATCACTGATGCCGTTTCAAAAGGCATCGAGAATCACCACTCCTTCCTCACAGTGGTTGCACTTGTCAAATTTAATGGCCTTGAGCGACTAAAGTCTGAGAAATTCCACGAGTTTAGTTGCTTACACCAGCCCCTTTCTGGCCAAACACCTTCTGCAACACTGAAAATGTTTTCTACAGACTTTTTTTTCCCCTTTTTGTTATTTGCCTCTCTCCTGAGTTCCAGACAAGCAGATATATTCTTTCAGCGGCAGACTCAGCGTGTTTGAGGGGCAGGGGATTAAAGTAAAAAAGGGCATTTGTTGTATGCCGCGGGGCACCAGCGCGCAAAAAGTTTACTGCATTTTGTCCACCGGAAGGGCATCCTAAAAGCCACTTCATCATATTATATCTACCATAGGGGCATCCAAGACAGCACGCGCGGTGTGTTTGTTTTTTTTCTTTTAACATTAGGGCGATCTGGTTTGTTTTACTGTTTTTACTCTGTGTGCTTTTATTTATATTCACTTATGTTTGCTCCCTTTATCGTTTCATATATTTCTTTGTTGTGCTTTTGCCCGAAACATCAGTTTAGTACTTTGATGGTGGAGCTTGTTTTGGGCTTCCTCTTTTGATGCTACTTTGTAACTGTTGACACATAATGTTTTTGTAGCTCACAACAACCAGACCAGTGACTGAGGCAGCTCCTGTGATGACTGCGTGATCACATGGAGGTGTTTCAATCATCTCTTACGCTGTTGAGGCTTGGACTGAAATGTTGTTATAAAACAGATACATCAGCAGAAGGCCTTGGCAGGACGGTGGGCAGGAGTTCTTTTCATTATTTCAAGTTGCACCTTCCTTCAAAGCACCTGTTCAGGTGTGCAGGATTTTTTTTTTTTTTAAGTTAATACTCAAACAGTGGTGTGAGCTTTTTTCATCGGAAAAAAACAGAACAGAACAATTATTGCTATTAAAAAAATATCTAATATATTCTGAAGCTGTAGGGAATTAACAGATTTTGTAATAAATATTGGATTTAAATACTTTCCAAAATTACATGGCAGAAGTTGCATGTTGAAGGTTTGTGTAGAGCTGTTACATTTACAAATTTATCACATATCTGAGGAGGCTGCTCCTCTGTCTTTGAATGGCTAGCTGAAATAAACCATGACTAAATATCTGTATCATCTGTAACATATATAATTCTGTCTTATTTGAAAGAAATTTGATATTTGGATTTTAAAGCTTCAACAGCGTCACCTGCAGGGCAGGAGAGGGAGTGCAGCCTGACTGTTGGAAGCGGTGGCTGACGGAACAGATCTGCACATCTTTTACCAGACAAAACACTTTGGTCCAACAGAGGAAATGCTCCCTGAACAATCAACAACCACAGCGCAGTACTGACATCTCACTGGTCCAATGACAATTTCCTGAGAATTTATTAATATGTTAGCAAATTAAAAAACAGAACTTATAACGTTCAAAAATGAAAAATACTTTCAAACACCAAACACAAATCAATGAGGACAGGTGAGCCACCAGCCGCCACTGATACATACACGCTCCAAATGTTTTTTTGTTTTTGTTTTTTGTTGTTGTTGGTGTTGTCGGGTTTTTTTGGGGGGGAGGGGGGGTGTTGTTGTTTTTTTGCACTTCCAAATATCATAAAATGTAATGCATATACAACCATTTTTTTGTGATAGAATTCTGACATGTTAAAGGAAAATACAACAGTTTCTTTCAAAATGTGTCACCTGTTTGTAAGAGCTAAGCCAGTCTGAGCTTTTATATATGCGGTCATGTTGTGTCAGCTTCAGTGTAACATTCGCCTCATTCTCTCACTGAAACAGCATCCGTGTGGCACTTCGTCGTCTGTTAGCCTCCCACTCACTTTCCGTCAGATGGTGAACATCAGAATAGATTGAGAAACTGAGCAAGGCCTGAGGCTTCACTTTGAGGGAATGACAAGAGCAAATACCATTTCCAAATTTTTCCTTCATCTAAAACAAAACCATCAATTAGACAGTGATTTCCTTCACAGATTTTCAGGATACAATGGAAGGGCAAAAAATGTCCACACACTGGTGAAGCTCCCACAGTTTATCGATGGCACTCACAATCAATGTTTCGATTCTTATGGGTCTTCTTAGTATGTTTCAAGTTTGGTCCACTGGTTCAGACTCTGAACAACTCTAGAAGCACCAACAGGCTGCATTCCTTCCCTTGATGATGACCCCATGATGAAGAGCAAGGCTACAGCTGTGTGGTGACACACTTCCACAGACACACACACATCAGGGAGCCTCTCAGCCCCTGGCACGGCCAAAACACAGGTACCACACAAATGTTTGCAAAGGGCCATGAATGGATCTCTAGCAAGCTCTTTTACCATGCTGTGTAAATGCAAAGTCACTGTGATTTTCAGTAGGCCCTCCATGATGAAAATGACTGCTTTTCTGGACGCAGTCTCTTTTTATTTTTCAGAAAAGAAAATAATCAATCACCAATTATTAAGGTGCTATTAACCTCTGAAAATGCAGTTATACAACAGGACTTTCAAACTTGGGACATACTTTTTGGTACATTAGATTTCAATAAAAAACGCATTCACGTCGACATTACCTGATGTTACTGTAGATGTATTCACACTGAAACTAATGAAATTACTTAAAGGCCAAACAATAAAAGCTTAGAATAGCAAACTTAAAAAGTTACCAAGTTAAACAAGTGGTTCATTTACAGGAAAACAAACAAGCAAAAAAACAAACAAACAGCTCTGTATCCTAAAAGGGTTAAAACAAACAAACAAACAAACAAAAACCTCATTACCAAAAACATTTATTGGATGGACACAGTGAAGACTCAGCACTTCACACACAGCAAAGCTTCAGTACTGAAAACAGTCACAAAGCTCGTATCACATATCGAGAACATCAGCAATAGGCTGAACCTCACCGCGGTGTAATGAGTCCGAGCACGAGACGCCACACGCAAAAACATGGCAGAGGAAGAAGATCATCCCTTGCAGTCAAGACCCTATAAGCAATATTGCACTACTCTGTCAACTCTAGCGAAAGCAGAGGCAATATTGATAGGGTCTCATCTGCAAGGTGGCACAGGTGAGACAGACTTCTTTTCAGAGAGGGGGAGGAGTCAGTCTGAGGCCACAGGTAAGCAGAGGAGACCGAAGAGGGAGGAGCCGAACAACTACAGGAGTGCACTGAAACATCAGCGTCAACAAGTCAGCGGCCCCGTTTGATTTTTGGCTCTGATGTCGTGATGCTGTGATGTCCACTTACCATCGACTGCTAGGCTGCTCAAACAACCGCACCGCTGCTTCAGAAACAATCGATCTAACTCTGATGGCGTTTTTAGTCCAAGTTTAGCTTTTCCAACGATCAGCAAATTCATCTGTTTCCATGGAAACAGTAATTAGCCACACCAGAGTCATGTAGTCAAAGTTCTTAGGGTTACTATTGACTGGACCAAAAAACCAAAACAAAACAACAATAACAACAACAACAAAAAAACATTTCTGACTCATTCTATTTCCTACTTTATTATAAGGGCTATAATACGACATACTATCAAATACGTTTTTTTTTAACTGCCCTCTGACTGGGACTGCTGTTTTTTGTTTTTTTTTTCTGGTTAATGAAAGAAAAAATGGGGATCTTCTTGGTGATTCCAAGTTACTGATGAGGGGAAAAGACATAAAATAATAAAATGACAAATTTTTCATTGCCTGATTTTTTTTTTTTCTATCCAGAAAAATAGTTTGTAAAAGTGGGAAAAGCTGCTCTTTTCTAAGCACAACACAAAGTCTGACAACTGAAAGGACTGGTCAATGGACAAGAAATTAATCTTGCCTTTTTTGAAAGTATATTTGATATTTTCAGACTGTACAAGTCACCTTTGACTTTGGTAAATTGTGGTGAACATTTTAGATTAGCCATATCTGAGTGAAAAAGAGCTGTTTTCATCCTCCGCACTTCAAAATTCTTTTCTAATACCGAATGTGCGAATGTTTCTTTTCTGCATAAGAACGGCTGACATGATTTGTCACTTCTTATATATTTTAATTGTCTGCAGTATGGAAGATGTAAGGTAAAACCTTCTTTCTGGCTGGCTAGTCGTGTTCACAATATGTATGATGAATCATAGGAGCAGTTGAGTAGAAGTAATTAACCTGATAATGTGTCTCATCTCTCAGTTAAGGACTATTTTACTCCTAAACTGACAATAAATCCTAAACTGGCTCTGCAGAGCATTCTTCAGTCTAATTCTTCAGTCATATCAAAATGTGAATTCCTGGATATTCCTGGATAATTACTGCTCATCTGCTATTTTCTGTGGAGGTCCCAGCAGTGTTTATCGTTAAAATGTGCTGAAGGAGAAGATGACACGACACGTTTGAGTAAAACTAAAGGTCATAAAAGCAGTTGTAGGCACAATACTTGACATTACTATATTGGGATGACTGATTCAAAAGCTATTCAAAAATTTTTGCTAACTACCTCTTAACTAGATGTGTTCTTCAAATACCATTTTTTCCTTCCCAATGATGATTCCGAGACCAAAACTTGCATGTCAGCCAATACCAAGTACTGATCCAATACCAGCGCATTAAAAAATGACAATTCCTTTAATCATAATTTGTTCAAATAAAGATTTAAATAAAACACCAAAAAACAGCAGTGCAACTGCTACTTAAGAACTAAATCTAGGAAAATCTACTTCCTCGCACGTCACTTTTTCACTGGGGGGACTTTCCAGTGTAAAGTTTTGCCAAATGTATACATTTTGCTCCGTTGACTCTTAAAAACAGTAGTTGACAGCGGCAGCACAGCTGAACTTCCTGTGTGCTGTTTTAGAGCAGCGAAGAAGAATTGATCTCACATATGTAACATCAGCCAGAGTTAACCGATAACAGGGAGGTAGCTGGGTGGCGTTAGCAGCTAATAAATCACACGGTATCGGATCGGTGCACAGACTGGTGTACTCGCTGATACCTATGCCAGCAGTTTTGGTGATATCAGAGGCATTTTCCAATACTTGTATTGGGACTTCTAAACTCTCAAATGCGCTGCTATTTATCTGTTATTGTCTGCAGATGTTTCTCTGTATTTAGTGTTTTGATTTTTATTCAGGCTGCTTTAACACTGATGTGAAAAACAACCTCAGGTTGAACGGCGTGCTTCAATACTTTAACCCACCACACTCACAAATGTTTAACACTCACTGAGTTCAACTGTGAAACTTCAGAGGTGAAAACAGCAGCTGATGTTTCCCCCTTCTGTGCTCATCGATTACTAGTCTCACAGTAGCAATGATAGCAAAGTGCATTTTGGTAAATAATGACTGCAGATTTGACAGTTTGTTTGTTTTGCCCGATGACAAAACGGAAAACAGTTGGTGCCGATTATTTAAAAAGAGCAGTGGTCAATACGGAAACACCAACACTTGGTCGTCCAACCTATGGCTCGCTCAGTCTGTCAGCCAGTCAGTCAGTTGCATAAAACAGCAGTTGTGTGGCTGTGCTCACCGCTGCAGTTTAGCCAAAGAAAACAGGCCCTGATCACAGTCAACATTACATATCAGAAATTCACTTCATTACCAGATGTTCAAAAAACTGCCAGTGAGATCAAATTGGAGGAGATTTGAATATTTGAATAATTGTGACAGTTCAGCTCAGTCATTTCCCTGCGCCCACCCCCACAGAGCATCGAGCAGAATCTGTCTGTCTGTCGCTGGACGTGACTGAAAAGTCTCTGCTGATCACCATGTTTGTATTTATTTAAAATTGTATTTGTGTTTATTTAAAACCAAACACTACTGAGACAGCGGAAAAGATGAATTTCACTCATTTGTTCATTTCTGTGATCTGCTTTAAAACCACACAAACAGCTTGAGCAGTAAAAAAAAACAAAAAAATCCTTCTTATACTGCAAGTTAGACGCACGAAAAATGAATCTAATCGGATTTCTTAACAAAATCTACAATGAATTCAATTTTGAGCAAAGTTATATTAATGCTATTACGATTACAGGGCTGCACAATTAATTGAAATTTAATCAAATTGCAATGAGGCCTACTGCAATTTTTAAATCGCAGGTGGAGAAGAATTTGTTCAAGGAGAAACGTGTGTGTCAAAACGCATTTTGATTTAAATATTGCGCTGCTGGACGACATCATATTCTACACACCTATTGACAAACAGATTTGAGTACAGATCCCTGAAAAAAATCAGGCCATATTTATTTTAATATGTTTGTCAATGAAAATGAGAATAATGATCATTCACTCCAATATCAAAAATCACATCATAATCACAATATTTGTACAAATAATTGTAACTGCATATTTTTTCCAAATTGTGCAGCCCTAAACTACATTCAGAAAACAAGACACTCTTGGCTTTGGTTTGCCGAGTACTGCTTTTTTTTTTCTTAAAACATACACTTTTCAACCAATGATGCATGCTCACATGTTCAAACACGCAGAGGTGCAGGAATGAATCCTTAAACTACTCACATGAGTAGAGGTCGACCGATATGGGTTTTTCTAGGGCCGATGCTGATCTCTAGGAATCAGGGCAGCTGATGGCTGATATAGGATATGCCAATTTTTTTTTCCCTCTATAAAATGTTACAGTTTAATAATAACAAATGATACAAAAAAATTGCTTAAACAATATTATTTCATTACAATATTAATATTATTTATTTTATTTCAATGGACAATTGAGGGAATTTGGGCAAATATTCATAGTAGACTGAGGTACATGACAGTTAATAGTAGTAACAGTGCAGGGCTCAAAACGTTTCAAGCATCTTCCCAAAACTAAAGCCTGTTTTTAGGTTGTGACAGACACTGTCACGAGGCAAACGGCCATAATCTGTGATCCAAAAAAAAAAGTGCCTGTGTGTTAATTGGCTTAACATGCTCATGCATTGGCTGATGCTAATTATTTAAAAATAGCAATAATCAGTGCCGATTAATCAGCCTGCCGATCAATCGGTCTACCTCTAGACACGAGTTTGTTGTGGAACTTAGAATCCTCATATTAAACACTGGACAATAATCAATATTATCGTGTGTCAGGATAAAAAACATTCACAATTTTATCGTCGTGAATTTTCATTATCAGACAATCGTGAATACTCTCACATGGATGACTTGAAAAAGCCATCTCACTGATGTTCAGTCCTGAGTTTTCTGATTTCTGCTGAATTGTCCTAACGTGTCACCATGGCTGCAGGCTGGTTTGCACTTTGTATCCACCTCAGAAAACAAGTTCAGTGAGATGTGTGCCACTATAACTATACCACTAATATATATCATTCCAAATTTAAAAAAAAACCCGACAGGGAGATGAGGTCAGCACCTTTTATTTATCCCTTATCTGTGCAGGAAGACTTTATGATTTATGATGATTTATTAAAGATTCGCAAGAAGATGTGTGTCTGGACTGTGCTGCAATACAAATATATTATCCAACAAAATATTTTAGTGATTTCAGTAAAATTTAAGTTTTTATTTTAAGGTTTTAAGAATATTTTGATGATTATCGGGAAAATATAGACAATCGTGATTATTTTGGACAGGATAATCGTGACATGAAATTTTCATATCGTCCCATGCCTGGTTAACATTCTGCTTAGTAAAGCTGCACTGACACTTGTTAGACATGACGTGTGTCACGGAGCTTCTCAAGGTTCTTTGACTTTGTTGGTTTCTAACTGGATCCACACACGCTGAACATGAAGGCGCTGCTCGGTCTCATCACTCAGAGGAGCATTAATGGCAGCTGTAATTGCAGTATTAGTCTCTGTACATGGACCATCCCTTTCAGCGACACTACATACAGAGCCAGTCTGCTAGTCTCTACATGCTGCTCATTAGCTTCATACTCCAGCATTTGTTGTCAGGCCACAATCATCTAATGGAGGCTTTGATCGTTTAAAAGTGAAAAAGCGTTTTCAGAAATCTGACAGGACCTGCTACTCCAACATGGAACCAACACGGCGGCAAAAGGAACATTCCACACAAAAGGAGAAAAACTATGAAATAATACACTGTAAATTCAAAATATGGGTTTCAGAAAAGTAATACTGCATTTCATCGTTCTCATGTACAAATTGAACACTGTTATCATTTATGGATTCATTTTGTTCATGAAACTTCCCATTGATATGGACAGGTTGTCGAATCGAATCCATCAAATGAAAAAGGTGAACCTACAAAATGAGACCAACCAGAGTACGAGAAAAACTAAATCACTTTAACTATCTTTGACAAAAGCTTTTATACTCAACTTCGTATGTGTGACTGATCGTATATGAGCCTGAATCAGAAGCTGTGACATCGACATGAGGCAGAGAAGAGGCGGTTTTACCCTCCACTTCATCCCTCACTACAAGGCTTTTCCCCCAAAGACACACAACAGCAAATTCCACAGTGGCTTGCAAAACAGTGGCTAAGTATGACGCTACAGGCTCCAATGCTCCAAGGCGTGCGTGCGCACACACACACAAAGCAAAGGCAGCGACTGAGGACGATGAAAACCTCCCCCCACCCTTCTCACTCACAGCGGCCCTGCCCTCTACATTCCTCACAAGGAGCCCCATCCCCCTACGACATGCCTCAAATTGGAAACTTACCCCATTTTTCCCACCCACACCGTGACTTCTTCAAGCCTGCACGTTCAAATTATGCTTTCAAAAGCTGACTGAATGGACAAAAAAAGAGCTCAGTGCTCCACAAAGAAATGCTGCACGGCCATAACAAAATGACTGCAGCGTGAACCCACAGGTCCACACGCTCCTTCACAAGGAAGTCACACACAGCCGCTCTCTGAAGCTGGAAAAGAACTCATTTTATTTTCACAAGGAAAAAAAATGTTTATTTGCAATTACAAAAATGATTTACACAAGTAAAACCCAAATGTATTCCAAAATTAATTTAATTTGGTTTATTTACACATTAAAGCACATTAAAAAATTGTTAACTCTTTGTTTTTTAACCAAGAATTATTTTAATTTGAAAAGGCCTGGTTCATCAATTCTGATAAAAGATTAGCACTCCAAAACTTTATGCCAAAATGTGAAGAAATTTATTATGTTTACATTCTTTTTACATCCATTCTGTTCCTAAAATATAAGATAAACTATTTTCAGATTTTACACAATGACTGTTCACGCTAAAATCAGACCCATTAAAAAGCCTCGTCCAGCAGGAGAATTTAATAAGAGCTTTATCCAACATTTACTAAAAGATTTCACACCGTGGGCGAGCATGCAGCAAAGCACAACAGTGTCAAAGAAAATGTGTGAAAAATTAAATATGTTAGTTTTTCTGACATGCGGTCAAAGTGAAACACCCTTTAAACTTCTGTGAGAAAAATGCCTTTTTTTCTCTTCTATTTTTTTAAGGATGTGTGATCCAGGAGGCCAATATCTCAAAAATACAGCCCAATAATGCGGCATAATTGCACAGCAAAGCCGCAGTATCCTCCTGTCACAAAGAATTAGTCACTACAGACTCTGAACCTCCACTGGTTCTGAGGGAGTTTCAAAAATAAGGGATACTTTTGGATTTAATCAATAAGATTGCAGTTTATTATTAATCATTTACGCAACATATTTAAATGAGTTTAACTGACATTTATTGATAAATATTACAAACCAAAAATCAAAATAAAACCTAGAAACTTAAACTGAACAGCCCCAAATACAAGACCCGAAGTCTGAGTCAACACTTAAAACTATTTTATCATTTTAATACTGAGCAAAAATTCGACTTTACAGGCAGTCATTGCTCCCACATGTTCATAGAATTTTTCTCTCTTCAAAATGCAAGTTTTTATGTGAAGTGATTTTTGGAAATAGGTTAAAGGAATTTCCTCATGAATAATGTGAACGTACACAGAGCAGCTGTGGTAAAAATGGCTTCAAACTACGCTGAACCTCTGGCCTGTGTGGCTGGTCTTGGACATGTGTGCACACGTGTGTGTGTGTGTGTGTGTGTGTGTGTGTGTGTATTTGTGTGAGTGAAACTGGGGAGAGGGGTGGGGCAGCCCTCCAATAAGAACCTATAGAGGCTCCTCCATGGTTTCTATTTTCTCATCTATTTTTCTCCATTGAACGGCAGCCGTCCTTTAGCCGTGCCGCCTCAGTAGCTCAGGGCGAAGGCCGAATGCTATGACAATACTATTGCACTGCTTTAGCGGATGGTACAGTAGTGCAACATCGTCAAAGCAGCTGACCTCTGCATGCTGGGACACACACACACAAGATGTGAACAGCTCTTTCAGGGCAGCCATACCACACACACACACACGCCACACTAAAGACATACCATGACAACAAACTGTGTCCAAATGTCTTGAAGCTCTGACAAAAGCTCAGTTTCCCACACTGCGGCTGTCCAGGTGTCCATTTATGGCTCACAGAGAGTCAATTCTGTATGTTACCGTCATGTTTAATTAAGATTTGTAAGTGAGGAAGTGGGAGGCCGACAAGGGGGAAGCTTGTTTTGTGTGTGTGTGTGTGTGTGTGTGTGTGTGTGTGTGTGTTGGGGGGGGGGGGGTTGATGTCAGCCAATGCCCTTTTAATATTGCACTGCTCATCTGATTTCACAGTAGTACAACAGAAAAAGGGCTTTGGACAACAAAGCTGCTCCTCAAATCCGTTCAATTTCTATTCAAAACCCAGCATGCGAGCCGTCAGCGCCACCGTTACTCAACCAAGTAGACAATACTGAGCCAACATATGTGAACACACCACCAAATTACTACCAACGCTCTAGAATCCATATGCAAGCCAGCAGCTATGGAAAAAAAAAAAACAGAAACAAAAAGACGATAATGTGTGACAATTGATCAGTTGGACAGACATTGTTACAATAAACATTTAAACAAAAAATCTAACAACAATGTTTGTTGTGGTGGTTTCATTTGGTGGTAAGAAACTCGTCTCAGTCTGTACTTTGATCCGGTCAGCATGAACGTTAGTCTACAGGATCATGAGCTGAAACATATTTACCTAGTTCAAAAGCGAGCTCGTCCTATAGGCTGCAGCCTCACTGAAAACAGGCAGTGAGCAGGACTTCGCCTGGAGGAAACGAGGGTGGAGAAAACATATATAGGGCAAAGAGCAAATTCCACCATACAATAGGCCTACCAGAAACCTTCATTATTACCTACTATTCCTGTCCCTTTTGCCAAAGTGGCCATTTGAAACCCTCCCGGTTTAGGAAACCGAGGGGTGGGGGCCATGGTGGTCTCTGTTATTTCCAATGTTTACAATTAGCAACATGCCCCCCCCACACACACACACACAAATAATATAACACACATGCAAAACACACATGCACACAGGCCAAAAAACCAAAGTGCCACAGCGTGTCAAACTCCACCACATTTCCACCGACCAAATGCCACAGCACCAGCAGCAGCTGAGACATTGTTCTCCCTCACTTTTCTAGCTTCAGCTGAAAACAGGCAGCCCTGCAGAAACAACACAGTGTGTGAGCAAAGATCTTCAGAAAGAAAAAAAACATTAGTATTAGTAACATTTATTTCTCTGTGAAGTTCTCTGAGGGTGCTGTGAAAAGGCTGCAGCCATACCAGCACACACTGCTCCAGTGAGGAGAACAGCTTTTTCAGTCAGAATGTGGATTTACGTGATCAGTGAGGCTGGTGCATGCACACTGGAGCCCACAGACATGAAGCATGAGGCCTTCATGTGTCTCCATGCTTTCACGCAAAATAAAACCAGAACTCTGATCCACAAACTCATTTCAACATTTTTCAGGCAATTATTGATTTGAAACCTGTCATCTTTACAGGGCAGCAGCCTACTAAAAACGTTAACCTGTCTAAAACATTACCTAATAGGTTAGCTTTAATAAGTCTGTTTTAATAGGATCTAATAGAGTGTAATTAGTCGTCTGTGTTTGCTGGGATCCACGGGCAGCCCTGGCGGACCCATGGGTGTCCCTGGACCTCGCTCTGAAGCCTGCGGGTTGGCTCGTATGTGAGAGGAGCCCACTGAGCTCTGAGATCTCAGTTTTGCGGTCAGAAATTATGACCCGCATGGACACGAACCTGTCAATCACTGCCTTTATTACGCGCGTCCTCACGTGTGCGCGCGCTCATTCTGCGTCCACTTCTATAGCTATTTCTCTCTCTCTCTATCTCTTACACACACACACACACACACACACACTAGCTGCTGTACTGTCTTAAGCAACGAGAGCTCACGAAACCTCTCCGCGGCCAATCAAACCCACCGACATCCGCGTGTGTGTGCGGGCTCCAGGCCACCGCCGCCCCGCGGCAGCAGCGCTCCTCTCGCGCAGGCAGAGGTTGGTTCTGGTGAGCGGTACCTGGCAGAGGCAGGGCCGATCCGTGCAGCTCAGCACACTGAAGGAACACCACGAAGCCAAGTTGCCCACTTTTGTAGGGAAAACGTCCTGGCTGTTACCATCTATTTCCCACGCGCAGGCCTACGTCCGTTTCCGCCACAGTGACGGTGCGCGAGGCGTAACGGCTCCTCGGTTGGAAAAACGGCTTTTCGTCTGTAGGCAACCTCACGGCCTCCCAGCTCTGGACTCCATCTTTGACTAGTTGACATTCAGCTCTTGTCGAGACAAATTCCTTATTTGCATGCCAGCCTACAATTGGTCCGTTTCTGCGCTAGTCGCTGCGCTCATTGGTGGAAAATTTATCTCATCACCTTCGGGATAGGCCACATACCAAGGGGACGTCTTTGTATAGTTTAATTTTAACAATGAACACAAATTCTCTCTTCCATTCACAAATTTCTCATTACGCGCCTTTGAGGCGCAACATCGTGTCATTGTGCTTCAGAAGAGCAAGTGAAAGCTCCTCATCATCACCTTCATCCTCTCAGAGAAACAGAAAATGGCAGCCGATGGTGAGGCAGCCTTCCTGCCCATATTGATTTGAAACTCAACCACATGTGCTCACAGTCCTCTGCTGCAGAGTCATGTGCGGCGGAACTTGCTCGGGCAGGGACACTCTTCATCAGAGGCCGCTCCTGACGCACCACTGAGGAAGTTCCGCTGAGGGAGAGGCGGCTGCTCCGCGGGTCGCAACGCAGAGTTGGGTCAGTGCAGTACGGGTCAAGGACGGCTGACGATAGCCTTCTCACTGCAGGCACCGCTCTCGACGCTTGGAGGACGGCAGCGGCCTGTGAAATCTGGCATTCCTGACCAATGGAGCAGAAATGATCGCATTGTCCGGCGGAAAAGAGCCGCCTCTCCACCAGCCACCTCTCCCCTCCTCCCCCATCCGGTACACGGACCGACGGTATGATGCTGCGCGTGTGGTGGCGGATGGAGAGAAATGTCCAAAGATAATTTTCATGTACTGATGGGACAATAATAAAAATGATTACAACCAATAATAAACACCATTAACCAGTTCCAAAGTTTAGTTCCTTCCAGCTGAAGTTGGTAAAAGGTAAATTATTTTTGATGAAGCACTTTGACATGAAACACAGGATTTTTTCTCACTGATGTCAACAATGTCTGCGGGACTTGAGTTGAGGAAAGAAAGGTTTCCTCCCCATCCCTGTCCCCTCCCCCAGCTCAGCTCAGCACATTGCTGCCCAGTAGCTCAACCCAAAACTCACAAACATCAGAAGAAGAACGGAAAACAAAACTCTTTATTATTTATGAATAATTTACATCTCTGCGGGGTTTAATTGTTGCAACTACACAACTGCTGTCTTAGAGGTTGAAAGAGTTAGCGCTCTCTCTCTCTCTCTCTCTCTCTCTCTCTCTCTCTCTGTCTCTCTCTCTGCAGCCGTTTCTTTACTTTTTCACTTTGCCCCCTGAGTTTTCAGAAGAAACCTGGCTGCCATGACGTGCTTTAGATGCTATGTAAGGAATGCGCGTTCACATGCACCTCTGCGTATGTGTATAGTGCAGCGCGTACGCGCGCTTGTGCGTAAAGACGCGGTGCCGAGCGTCCGTGAGGCCGCAGGAAGCCCTGTGCCCATATTTAGCTGAGATGGCTGACTGAACAGATTGACATGCTTGTGTTTTACACATTGAAAAACATGAGTACACACAGCTCATATGTTTCCTCAGTCAGACCAAAATTTAATTTAGATTTAAATTGATGGGGGGGGGGGGGCATTTTTATGAACACGTAGGACCACAGACGCATTTAAATACGTTTACAAGCAAGAACCTGTGAAAAAGATTGTATGTTGATAACATGATGTATAATGTAAAATAGTCATAACTAGGATCATTTATACTGAAGACATTACCCCTTTAAATCAGGATATTCCTTGTCTGACTGGAGTTTAGGCCACTGTAGAGACCAGAATATATCTCTGTTGCCTGAGCATCACGCTCACAGCATTTTACAAAAATCATGATTATCAGGTTGAATTTTAAAGCATGACGTAATGACCAGACTTGTGGAATATTTTCATTTGATGTAAGGGTGCATTCATTAAAATGCTGTTTAAAATGTTTAATGTGTTTAATGACAGTTTTATAACTCTGAAGGTTTCTGGTCTAAATCTCATCAAAATGACCTTCAAGGAAAAAACAATTAAGAGGAAAAAAGATCCTACAGCCCATAAAAAATCAATACAGAGAAAAGCAAGCAGTGGCCTAATGTCCCACACTATTAACTGTCACTTTGCTGAGTGTTTCAACCATAAACATGAGATAACTGCTGGAGTTTTCAATGTGTTTTGTATCAGTCAACCTTCAATGGAGGCCCTTGACCCATTAATGACTGAAAAACAAATGTTGACTGATCCACACTGGCTTAAAAAACAAATCGAAATAAATAATACTAATGTTTAAGAGGCAGAAAAGCTTTCTGAGTTCTTTTAATGGAGTTTATTTGCTACTGCTTTCTAAGGATTGAATTGTGTGATAGTACTCAGAGTACTGCAATACAGAGAATTTCTTGTCAGTGTGGACTGCAGTCTTTAGTGTGTGTGCATATTTTCATGTCCAGGATAATTGTAATTATTGCATGCCGTCAAGTATTAATCACAGTCTCAAAATGTTACTCGCTGCAAAAGTAACAGTGTGTAGAAACAGGGTTTCCATGCTCGCTTGGGTCATTCCAACTCTCATGTTTCACTCTCAGACATTTTCTGCTCCTGTCTGACTGAACCACGTCTTGTTGCAACACTTAATCGGCATCATCACCAGAAGTATCATTTTTCTTGGCTGCAGCTTTACATTATATCAAAATACGGAGACTGAAAATTAAGGTGTTTTAACTTAATGTTGAAATACTACATTTTGCTGTGACGGGGTCATGCATGGCCCGGGTCCAAACATGTTAGTCAGTGCAAGCGGCAGAGGTTAATTTTTACCAAAAGTTGTGCAACGATTGTAAAGAGCAGAAGTCAGCATGGATATCAGTCACCTTCATGTAACTGCACGATGACATGCTCTGTGTTCATCATCCAGACTTCACTGATTTATTTTAAAACACATTTTTAAACTTTTTTTTAGAACAATTCTTTTTTGTGGGAATTACTTGACTTTATAGAAAATGATCTTTATACTCAGTACTTTACAAAACAAAATCCCCTCAGTGAGTCTCTGCCCCTCTTATGAACCACACACGCCTCTGCAAGTCAAGCTGATGGAAAAAAGGTCCTGCAGCTTCTCGATGACAGAGTTTGTACTTGAAATAAGCATGATGATGTTCAAAAAAGCTTCTCATTTCATCGCTTAATAAACTGTAGCAGCATAAGTACTTGTTTTACCAGCAACAGACAACCACAAAGACTTAATATGTTCAGTTTTGGTCAGTTTTTGTCTATTCAGCGTTAGTGTAGTTAGAGGCCGTTAACACAAAAATACAGACTAGTTCATTAAGCTCGAAACTCTCAGGTATTTTTTTTCCTCTTAAACAAATCTATCCACCACTGACGAGATAAAAGGAAACCGTGCAGTTTGCTGGTTTGTTAACAAAGTTGAGGAACAAGAAATCCACAGAGAACACAGTAACATATGAGCCAGACGCCACAGGAAATTATACTCACTTAATTAAAAAAGACAGTTAGACATGCAGATCAGGACCAAGAACAAATTTAAAAGGAAATTTGTCTTAGTAGCATCTACAGTGAAGTATAAATATATGTCATAATCTCTCTCTCTTTTTTAAAGGAATTAACAGCTATTGACATGAAACCTGTTGGAATAAAACATTTATTTTCATAGTTTGATCTTATTCTGATTGAAAATTCTTGAAATCATTTAATTTTCCCTGCTGTAAAAGTTTTCTGCTAGAAGGTGTTCAATGCATGTTATAAACAAAATATATACATAAGATGTATGGTATATCTACAGTAATCTTTATTAACAGAGGTGGAAGGTAGCAAAGTGCAAATACTTTGTTACATAGGTTTTTTTTTCAGGTAACTGTACTTGAGTATTTACATTTCTGACAGTTTTTGTCTTTTCCTCTCCACATCTGAACCCAAATATCTGAACTTTCTCCTCGTTCCATTTTCCAAA
>JAPQLA010000021.1:6696608-6719281 GCA_029822935.1 Naso vlamingii
AAATGGCACGTATTTAATGTTGAAATTTTCAATGTATACTGGAAAACAACAACATTGTGTGAAATGTATTATTTTTCATAAACCCACATCTTTACGTCATGCACTGTCTGAACACACAAATATTCCTGATATCCACCAAGATCCCAGGTTGACGTTAGAGAGGTCCGTCCTGCTCAGCTGTGCCTGGAGATGGCACATAAACAGGCGATGGTGATGAGCTCAAACTCCACAGAGTAGCTGGCCGCAGGGAAGCAGCTGGGGTTTTTCTTGAGGACGGGCATCCTCAGGGACACGGGGATGGTCTCTAGACTAAAAGTGTTGTCAAGCCCCCTGCAAGAATGGCTGGTGTGGCAGCTGGCCTCGTGGATCACCTGAGGAACTCGATTCAAGTCGATGTTCTCCCTGGTGAGAGGAGCAGGGACGGACAGAGATGGCCTTTCATTCAGTCATTTGATCCTTTAGTAAGTCCGTGTAATAGACGACCTTTTCATGGCCTCATTTATAAAACAGCTGTGGTTATAAACCGCTATTCTTGTTTTTCCTCTGGTAGCTTTAAGTCAGACCATTTACTCTGTTCTGTCTGAACAGCAGAGGCTACAAACTCCCAGTCTGCATGTTTGGCTTTGTCAGTCAAACCCACAGAAATAACGTGTTGGCTGGCTCCAGTTTTCTCTACCTGCATCATTTTGTGCTCCAAAAACTTAATTTTTTCTTTGGTCCTAGCTAAACCCTCATTTGTGCTAGAGGGGAAATAGCAAAGCAGCTGTCGACAAACTAAGTTCAGTTCAGATTTATAGATTATAGGTGCCTAAGTTACAGACAGGATTTTAAGAACCTAAGAAGAAATCTAAGCACATTTTTATAAAGTAAGTTCTTTCATGCTTTATTAACTGGCAGTCATTTCTTCCTCTAAAGGATTGATTTATTTTTTGGTTTATTGAATAAATTTTGCAGTGTCAATCAGCAGATGTGTTCAGTCACTTAGAGGGATCACGTCAGATCTCACACTTACCAAACATCGTGTGTTGATGTGATGCTTAAGAGTTTGGTCCGATGCCAGTACCATATTAGGGAATAACAAAATTTGCAATGTATCAGCCAGTGTTCTAGAAATAACGTTTTGGACGTGGTTATCGAATACGTGCGATAAAGATGCATAATGGAGGCAGAATGTCTGACAGACTGTAATCCAAACATCAGTGCACTGACCACACTTCACTTATTACCAATTAAATAATGGACCGTCTTCTGCTGGACAAACTACATGATTACATCATTTTAAAACACCAGTCCGAGCTTTTTTTCCAGCCTTAAAAAACTGTTCTAGTATTGGCGCTTATCGGAGAATATACTGTTTATGCAGATACCAATATATCTGCAATATGCCAATATCGGCACATAGTATCAGTTGGGCCTCACTTAAGAGGTCGCATTTCAGTCAAGACTAAAGACTCATTCCTATTAAAAAAACCCATAAAACAATTGCTCTTAACACACAACAATTCACAGTATTTTGTCTTTGTTTGCGCATGCAAGCAAGTAAAGGTTCATCAGTCGTGTTCCACTGCAGTTGGTTAAAAGTTCAATAGAACATATTCCCTTGTATTTATAGAATATGTATTTTTCTAGGTTATAGATATACTAGATGTCGTTTGACTTTTAATTGTTTGGTCTATAAAATGTCTGAGAACGTTTTATATTGCCCATTGTTATTTCCCAGAATGCAATTTTATGTTTATTGATTTAAAAAAAAAAAAAGATGTTAGTTCAAAACCCGATAATATAAAACAAAAAATGAGAGCAAACGTCAGAGCTTAAAAGGATGAACGCAGTGCATTTTTGTTACCTTTGCTTGATTAACAGAAAATGCCCCCAAATAAAAAAATAGTTATAAAAATGGTCAACAGTAAGTTTTTACTTTTGTCTGATCAGCAGGACATAATCATTAAAAATTCTAAATGACATGTTATAAATTAAAAATAAAAAATTTTAATTTAAAAAGCTGTGACCAACATTGTTTTTTTTACATTTCTGTGAATCAACACTTTCACCATGAATGTGTTTGCTTGGGGACCAGATCTGAGTCGCAGCATAATGAACAGCTGTATGTGGCGTGCATACTCACACGTAGCTCCAGGTTGCAATGCTGCGCTCGTTGATGCGGCTGGGCAGGTTCACCAGCTGACTGTAGTAGTCCTGCAGGCTGTACGTACAGAAAGACTCGTCCACACACTGACTGCCCAGCGGCATGGCCAGACACTGGTGCAGGGCCAGCAGGTACAGCAGAAAGACACGCAGCAGCTGGAGATGGAGAAGAACTCGACTGTGTGACTGATTTCTCTGTCAGTTGATGTGAAGCGTTTGTTCTCTCCCAGAGATGATCTCCAAATTTACACTGATATGACAAGACACTGAGCACAGTTACAGTGATTTTCTGCTCTTTTAAATGAAAACTCACTTTGTTGGGTTAAATATACTGCATGGTAGCAGTGTTAATGTACCACTGCACCAGAGCTGGGCAATATAAGATTTATCATGATCAAAATCTGAGACTATATATCGTGTTAGGTATTGGATATGGTTATATTGTGATATGGAAAAAATGTTTTATCTGATTTTAATGGCTGCATTACAGTAAAGTGAAGTCATTTTCTCAACTTATCAGGCAGTTCACTTGTTTTAATGCTTGCCTTTCCCCACTTATTCACTGTATCTACGTTACTGACGATTATTGATCAAAAATGGAGTTCTAGTCTTATTTTTTGAAAGTATCAATAGGCATCCCCGCAATATTGTCACATCAGAGGGAATTTGGCCAAAAAAATTGTCAATGTTCAATTCTGTCTCCCAGGTCTTGCATTAATGAAGTGCTTTAGAGGAGATCAAGCCATACTATAGATAGAAAAATAATATCAGAAAGTAACCATGGCACCAGATTTTCAGAAACTGTAGTAATGTTGTTTTCTTATTCACTGATGTGAAAGCTCCTGATTTAAATAGAAATTCTGACTGACCATCAGATTGTTCGATTGCTTGTGTTCACAGGATTTAAAAGTTGAGATCTTTGGCTTTTTTTTTTTTTTAACATATGAACAACATGTTTCTTGGAGTATCAGAAATTTTGGTGTTGTATCAGCACCACTATTGAACATTTTCTACCTGCTTTTAGCTTGATATGATTTTGGAAGTTTGTTATAAATTGAATGCAAATTGTGTCCCTGATGCTTGGCAGATGGTGTAAAATGCAGAGCCTCCAAAGTCCTAAAAGATAATTTCTTATAATCTGTGAATACAAATTTTTATGGTGTTTGAAGATCAACAGAGCACAAGATGTTTGAACTCTGTTTGTGACTATAGGGACTCTGTAAAACACTACGTGATGAATTGCTGGTGCATTCTTGATGCCTAAAGATGAACTTTCATCGCAGTCTTGTTCCTCTGACGTTTATCTAACACCCTCTTCAAGTCAAAGTGTTATTTTGTCCAGGACCTTAAAAATTATGACACCCAAATGAACCAGTTTACCTTAAAATTCTATCATTTGTCCCACACAGCACAGCACGGACAGAAAGAGTGATTAGAGCTAATAAGTATTCATACGGTTGTGAGTATTGCATTAAGGTTGATTGGTAGCAGATGTGAAGCTTTTCACAGGAGTCAAAAGCTAAATGTTGGTTTCTTACCTGGAGCTGTTCCATGGCGTCAGTTTATTTCGGGAGATCGGTGTGATGGAGCTTCTGTTTGTTGTCTTGGAGATGTCACTGGGTGTCAAGTTTGTTTGCTGTTTGTTCTTTGGTCGTTTGTGTGTTCTTTGGCATAGAATTGATCTGCGACCTCTATCTGGACCTGCCTCTATTTATCTACGATGTTCTTGTTCGGGTTGCTTCTGTCGTGTGTGTGTGTGTGTGTGTGTGTGTGTGTGTGTGAGAGAGAGAGAGAGAGAGAAAGTGATTGGAATTGAGGAACACATTAATTCTGTCATTCTGACTTCCGTCATTGTTGCTCATGTCCTGTGTTCCTGCTTTTAGCATTTGACCTTGAGAGAATGATTTTATTCATACAGGACGTCAGCGTGTGGCGTTGAGCTCAGGTAACCACCGAATGTCCCTGACTCCCTGCTCGCCGAGCAGAAACGCACACCACTTCATCGTTCGTCACCACTTTGACTTCCTGCTAAACTCTGCGTTTATCACAAATTGTAGGCTCTAGTTGGTCAAAGTTTGACAAAAAAGTGTGTGAATATAAATGAAACATTATTGCAGAATTAATCAGTACAAAAAGGATTTCATTTCAACAAATTACATTTTAGTAAGATCAGTTGATTCTGTAGAGGCTGGCAATGTTTAAGTTATTTTTTATTACTGTGTCATGTCGAATATCTTAACATATAGGAAGTATATGCTACAAGGCAAGGCTCACATGTGTACTCTCAGTAAATAATTTTTCTTCAAAAAGAAATCTTTATTTCACTTTTCATCATTTCAAAGTACCGTGCTTTTCCCAACAAGTAAAAAAAAGTTATTCTATGTCTTGACTACGATCCACTAACTTATGATTATCCTGTTGAGTCGGCCTGTTTTCTTCCAAAAAAAATTCTAACAAGATCGTGGGCAGCTCAGATTATCCACTAATCAGACAGTCGGTGGTTCGATCCCCGTCTCCTCAGGTCTGCATGTTGAAATGTCCTTGGACAAAATACCGAACCCCAGATTGCTGACGATGGCTGTTTCATCGATGTGTGAATGTGCGTGATGGGCTCCTGTTGAGCAGGTTGTAATTTTGCTGAGCAGCCACCTGCTGTGCTATATTCAGCAAAATACAGTTAATTTTACTGTTTTACCCTGATTCACACAGGAATATTTCTGTTAGAGGTGTAACAGTCCATTTTAATGATTCGATGTGTATCACGATACATGGTTGGTGATAAGATACAAGAACGATATGGGCTCATTTAGAGCGATACCATATGATACAATTCAATGAGAAGAAATCGATGTAGTAACTTTTTTTGTGCTATTTCTGTGCAGTGGTGGAGGAGGTGAAACAGTGGAAAAGCTCAATACACTGAAATACACAAACATTCAGTTCAAGACCTCGATTCAGTCTGTGTGGAGCGCAAATGCCAACTGAAAATCTCTCGTTCTCCTGCTGCTTCCTGCCGTGATCCACCATTACCTGAAGAGACACTGCTGACACGATACACATGAGCAGAACATCAGAGAATGAACTGGAGTAAATAGTAAACTAAATACAGTAAACTGTTTACCATTATAACTGAGAAAAATACATCCACATAAAAACGTTTGACATGCTAAATACAGGGCACTAATTCTTGGTAGCAACACAATTGATTTTTGCTTCAAAAAATATTCTAAGATTTCTACAAGTCACACTAGATGTGATGATTTGCCGTTTACCGATCAATGCAGTTTGATTGTAGGAATACAAATTGAGGCACTGATGTTTTGTTTCACCCCTGATTTCTGTCTTTTTCTCGGCTGCATGTCTGACTGCCTGTGTCAGTGGTTTTAGTCCTTTTCTCAATACTTTCTGACTTTCCCCCCTGTGTGACTTGCTGAGTGCTACAAACGGCTCATAAATACATAAAACATGTTAGAAGGATCTGTTCATTGTTGGAGTGGATCTTTTTAAAGCAATAACTGTTGCCTCTGCTCTTGATAACTTATGTTAAACATTTGTATTTGTATTTAGTGCAAACATGGACTATTAACATACTTTGAATACTCTTGTGGTCAGAAGC
The DNA here is from genome assembly GCA_029822935.1 of Naso vlamingii. Classification (NCBI taxonomy): domain Eukaryota; kingdom Metazoa; phylum Chordata; class Actinopteri; order Acanthuriformes; family Acanthuridae; genus Naso; species Naso vlamingii. The sequence goes on from JAPQLA010000021.1 coordinate 6,702,370, forward strand.
TCATAAATCCTGCAGTTTTTAAATGACGCTCTCATCTGTTCTCTTTGACATTAAGGAAATTGTACAAGTCGCAAGGGACTGAATGGAGCATGCTCAGTGCACGAGTATACGGGCAGCTTCCACGGCCAAGCTGTGCGCTTTAAGATGACTTCTGTCTGTGGACATGTGATGAGTCTGGATTTCATCGGTGGGTATAATCCATATTAGCTCCTTTTCACTCGTTGCCTAGTTTTCATTGATGTCCTGTTTGCTTGAAAATGTACAATGTGTCTGTTTCATTTGGTGGGGTGTGTTTTAATTTCAGGGTATGAAAGAGCAACTTCACACAACCTGCCCTTCTTCTCTGAGTTAGCTGCTAACTGTTTTTACTTCTCCCCCTCCATACAACAAGACATTGTGCACCTGTGCCTGAGTGCAGGAAAAGCTTTTTAAACAATGTTAATTTATTAACAGTGATCCCCCATTAAGCCTCTGTAACTTTTATAGAGAATGTTGGGGCACAGAAAAGGCTCTATATTCTACCTTGAAAGTCTGCGTGAAACCAGCTGACCTTTCCAAAAATCTTTCTAGTAAGTTTTAAAGTTGTGTTTTATTGATTAATTATTTCAGCAGGCTGGTTTTGCTTTTTTAAAAGAAAAATAAAATGTGTATAAGTGATGTGAATGGGTCAGATGAACTGCAGAAAAATGAAATGAAGCTGAATGTGTTTTTTCTCTTAGCTGTCCAGTGAGCAAGAGAGAAGAGTAAGTGTAACCAGTGTGTCTGCACCCAAGTCAGAATATGATCAGAATAAATTAAGGGTTTATGCATTAAAGCAAACCAAATTATCTGAACAGTGTAACTGAAAATCATACAAACCAATATAAGATGCTGATCTGTGAATGTCTCCAGAAATCTTCTAGAAGTCACATAAGTGTTAGATTTACCACTGAATGTTAACCCAAACTATAAAACCCCTTTTACACTTTGATTGAGTTGATTTGGTTTTTTAACTTTTTCTTTGTCCAAATTTATTTGGACTTTTTTTAAACTTAATTTTTGTAGTTTTATGGCAAAAATAGAACAGACAGACAAGGAAACAACAGACAGGGTCATCATTGGTGAGTTGAAATGTGTAACATCTCATTAAAAAAAAAAAAAAAATAATAATAATAATAATAAAAAGCAGGTGTGAAACAGCTGGGTCACTTGCAGTAAAAGAGGTAAAAGAGTGATGCAAAGCAGGCAAAGCCTAGTGTCCAATCTCCTCACCTAGTTCGAAGATAACGCAGTCCTCCAAACAGATATACAGTGTAATATTAATAATAATAATATTATTATTATTAATAATAATAATGATAATAGTAATAATAATAATAATAATGATAATAGTAATAATGATAACAATAATAATAATAATAATAATGATAATAGTAATAATGATAACAATAATAATAATAATAATAATAACAACAACAACAACAACAACAATAATAATAATAATAATAATAATAATAATAATAATAATTATTATTATTATTATTATTATTATTATTATTTCCATATTGATCTCCTTGAGGAAATTGATCCTCTGCATTTAAACCATCCTATTCATAGTTCACCTTAAAGCAACATTGTAACTTTGACTGCGACCCACTGCTTCGAAAAACGAAACTTGACGATGCATGTTAATACATCACATAAATCAGCAGTTTTAGTGAAACCGGGTCATATTTTACAGAGAAAGTGTCCTCTGGTTTTCCCTCTTATATCCTACGACCGCTTTGTCTGTCTGCAGCTTTTTATTCAGCAGAGCTGTCACCAAGAATTACCTGCAGCTGCAGCTTCAGTCTGCAGGCAGCCGACATGTTGCTTTCAGGAACCTCTGTGAATCACAGAGTTGAGGCAGAGCAGTCAGAGGTCATTATCTCCATAAAATATGACCTGGTTTTACACAAACTGTTGTTTTATGCAACGTATAAAGGTGCATCGCTGAGTTTTGTTTTTCAAAGCAGTGGGTCTTGGTCAAAGTTACATATTGTTGCTTTAACTACACGTACTAAGAGCAGTGGGCGGCCGCAGTATGGTCCCCAGGTACCAACTCCAGATCTTATGCCAGTGCCTTGGTCAGGGTGAGGGCACAGCCTCTGTATATGGGGTGCCTGCACTACCAACTGAGGGTCTGGGCGCCCATATTATGACAGTCATTTACTATTTAAATGATAATAATTCCAGTTTTTCCAGTATTCTTCACATTTTTCAGCAATATGTCTCTGTGAAAAAGTAAGCTGTTCCATAATATAAATTTCCTGTACTATTTCTATCCAATCAGATATCTTTGGGGACTCCTCACTCAGCCACTTCCTGGTTATTGCTTTTTTACTGCCTGCTAATAGTATTTGTAATAGGTATCTGTCACCCTTTTTTAGTCTGGTGGGTAAATTCCCCAGATAAATATCACTAAAATCAAAATAAAGTTGTAGACTCGTTATTGTTCTGATCTTTTTTAACACATCTGCCCAGTGAGCAGAAATGTTAGGACATTTTCCAAAAAATATGAAAGTGGTCTGCAGACACATTACCACATTTTGTCTGACACTGACTGTGTTCAGATTTGTTGCTCTTTGATTTTTTTAATCCTTGGAGTTATTAAAAAACCTTAAATGTTTGAGCTCGTAGCGGTGGACTGTGTTTTATTCAATCAGTCCTCCTCAGTTAGCTCAATATTAGTTTCTTTCTCCCACCTGGATTTAATGTACATCGTTGAAAGACCCCTTTGAAATTGTAAGGTTGAATAAATCCTGGAGATGATTTTCCTATTAGCGTTACCTCTGTATGCATCAGTAAATATCTTAATCAGACTCATCCCCGTGTCTTCCATAGTTTAAAATTTTTATCCAAATGGTGTCTCAACTGAAGATATCTGGAAAAGTCACGTTTTCTCAAATTATAATTTTTCATGAGTTGCTGAAAGGTATCTAAACCCTTGTTGGAGGACGTAATACAGTACAAGGTAACACCAAATTTGTTGTTTGTACTGTTTAAATCGGATGTCCAGTTGAGCTGGTTTAAAGCGAATGTTGTATGCTACCCAGCATAATATATGTGCATTTCTCTCAAATTTGGGGTTTTGTAATTCTTTTTTCCAATTATTTAGGGGGGCTGCCATCCAGTTCATCAGTCCCCACAAATCTGAATCTGGGGTAACTTTTCCTATATAGTCGGAGGAGTTGTATTTGTTTGATTTTGTTCTAACTCCTTCCATTTTGCTTCACATTTAGGATCACACCAACAAAACAGAAAACGCAGCTGTGCTGCTCTGTAATAATCTTCCAAGCAGGGCAAAGCCATGCCACCTTTATCCTCGGGTAACTGTAGTGTCTGAAATCTAATCCTAGGTTTTTGTTTTCCCCAAAGAAAGTCCAAATTAATCTACTTCATTCATTGAATTGTTTGGGAGGCACCTCTACAGGCAAGGACTGAAACAAAAAAAGTAATTGTGGTAATATATTCATCTTTATAGCATCTATGCGTTTTTATATATTTATTGGCAATAATGACCACTGATTAAGATCTGTTTTAATTTCAGCTGTTATGGGGGTGTAATTGTGTTTAAAGGTACCAGATAAATCATTGGGTATATTTACTTTATTTTTATTTTAAGTATTTATTTGCATTATTTTTCCATTTAAATGTATACATTTTTTAATGAATTTCTGTGGTTTATAATGAAAAGTGAGAGTTTGAGTTTTTGTAAATTTAATTTGTAGCCAGAGTAGATGCCAAATTCTTCAAATATGGCCAATAATTTAGACAAACTTTCATTCATAAGGGTAAAGGCCTTTGCACACTGAGTCAGTTTTTTTTGGATTACAAAAAAAAAAACGTTCTGCACAGAAACCTTGCACACTGAGTCCGATGTGTTTCTTTTTCTATTCATTGTGAAAATTTGCAGTGCAAGAAAAAAATTGAGTCGTCAAGCAGTGAGGATGATTTTCTGCTTCTGTCACTTATCGAAAAAAGAAAAAACTGGGTTCATCCAATTCTAAAATCAAGAGAAGGGCAAGGAGAGTTTCACCTACTGGTAACGGAGCGGTGGAAATATCCCGATCGCTTCCAGGTGTATTTCAGGATGTCAGTGGTCCAGTTTGATACGCTGCTAGCTGTACTAGAGCCACACATCAAAAAGAAGACCACCGGTTTCCGCAAACCGATTGATCCTGAACAGCGGCTGGCAGTATGTTTGAGGTAGGAGAACACACACCATCTCTCTCTCTCTCTCTCTCTCTCTCACTCTATGTTCGCTTATTAATTATTTTGCTCATAATTAATTTTGAACGATTTTGACGGATGTGAAAAACGCAGAAAATCAAACTGGTTCCAAAAAAAATAATGATGGACAAATGTTTTGGAGTCAGTGTGTGAACATGACTGACACAGCATGAGGTCGTATTTTTATTTTGAACGTGCGTCAATTTCAGACGACAAAAATGGACTCAGTGTGCAAAGGCCTTAAAGGTCATGAGAATGTCCTCTGCGTACAGGCAGGTCCTATATTGTGTGTCTCCGATCAACACTCCTGTTATATCAATGGGTCCAGGGTTCGAATTACACAGTGGCCGTCGGGGGAGCCCTTTTCCCCGTGCGCACCACGACTTTCCAAGTCACATGCACGCGCATATTTGTGCACAAATGCAGTCAATAGGAGGGTTACAGAAGTTAAAGAAAAACTCTACATTGAACAACTTGCAAGAAAACATTCGACCTTAAATGATGCACTTGTGCGCCACAGTGAATATAATAAATTTTTTTCACCAGTAATGTTAAACTCATGGCAAAGAATCAACATGAAAAGGCTGCAAAGCACCTTTCCTTTTTTGGAACAGCTAAAAAAAGTGAAAGATTTTATAGTTTTTGGACAAAAGTTCACCAAACGACTGATTTAATGACGCCTGCATGCATGCGTCGTGGATGTGCTCTGGCACCTCTTAAATTAACCCGCACCTTTGGCTTTAATAGACAACAATATTCAAACCCGTCTGTTGCATCAACCAAAAGTATTAAAAAAAACATGAACTTAAAGCCCTTTCATCCTTATTAATAATTTTTATAAATAAAATCTACCTATAGGCTACAGCATCGCCTGGTCTGATGGTTTTAATTGTTTAATTATATAATAGTTGCGATCAGAATTTCTAAATAAAAAAGTTTTGTATAAATTGCAGTTTTCACGCGAACATAGCCTACTGTTGCTCTGCTAAACTGCTTGTTCATTACCAAGGACACAGGCATCTCAACAATAAGAAAAAAGGTGACCTGTTCTTGTTCAATATCATCAAGGCACCTTCATTCCTTCGACAAATTCCAGTTATGGATGACTGTCCAAACGCCAGTCTGGCTGTCACATTCTTGTCCTCCACCTGTTTCCTCTTTTTTCTGGTCTGAGATATGTTTTTGTTTTTGAATCAACTTTATAATTGAACCATATAATTTATGCAGTGTAAGCTCCTTTTTCTTTCTCTTTTTTTCCTCTTTTAACGTCTTTTGAACATTGTCACTCCTGAGGACACACTTCGGAATAGTGTGCCTTTCTGGCTTTCACCTCAGACACGTTTCTTTCTTTCTGCTGTTATGAAATCCGTTTGTTTTTTCTACCTTTAGGTCTATCTTCTACAACTCGTCTTTGCAACGTCTTTCTTCACCTCACTGCTGTCTTCATGGTACTCCTAATGGATGTCTTTATATAGAGAAATGGGGTCATGTCAGTATGCTGATTGCAGATACCGGGCTCGAGCCTGTCAGTTTAGGATGATTCCGATTCACTAACATGCGCACGGTGGTAAGAACAAAGTAAGCTGGTACGCACGTGTCATGAATCTGGCGGTGGTTTTGTGTAAGCACTTATTTTGTGTGCAGAGTAAGAACATTTCTACGCACGTATTAGTGAATGAGGCCCATTGTCCTCTCTAATCGCCTGTGCCAGTGGCTCACTAAAGAGAGCAAAAAGTGTGGGTCTAAGGGGGCATCCTTGTCGACACCCTCTTCTTAAATATACTGTTTTAGATAAACTTCCGTTTATTTTGATTCTTGCTGTGGGGGAGTGGTATAAAGATCTCAGACATCTGATTACCTGTTTATTAAAGGCAAAATGCTTAAGAACCAAATGTAAATATTTCCAGCGCACCGAATCAAAAGCCCTTACTGCGTTGAGGCTACATCTACAGATTCCACATCACTGCGTCTTACTATATATAGTCAATAAGGTGGAGAGCATGTCTAACTTTAGTTTAAGTTTACCTGTTATTAACAAAACCTATTTGGTCTGTGTCAGTGAGTTCCGGGATTGTGTCTTCTAAATGTCTTGTCTTTGCCCGGTTTAGGAATGACTGAAATTTCCGCTTCTCAGCCTCCCCACCAGCAAGAACATAATTAAAACATTACTTAAGTGATAGTAATATGGTCTCTCTAAAGGCTTCATACCACTCCAATGGGTTGCCATCTACAACTGGCATTTTATTTGCTTTAAATCTTGATAGGGCCTTGTTGATTTTGTTGATTTCTTCTTCTGTTATCTCCTCTGTGAATTTCTCATTTTGCTCTGTCCCTATATATGGTTAATCTAAAGATGTTAAAAATTTGAATACTGCAGCCGACTCAGCTGCTGGTGTCTGGGTGTACAGTCTTGAGTAGTATGCTTCAAATGAGTTTTGTATGTCCTTCAATTTATGATGCATCTCACTGGTCTCTGGATCTTTCACTTTGTGTATGAATCTCTCAGCCTGTTGTTTTTGTGTTCCCCATGCAAGTAATTTTTTAGACTTAGGGGCCATTTTCAGAAAAAAATTGTTTGATTAATTTATTTTTCTTCTCTACCTGATTTTCATGAAAATTGTTTAGGGTTTGTTTTGTATTCAAGATTTGATTCAGGTCATTGACATTGTTGCTCTCCATATGTTTCCTCTCTTTGGACTTTTTAATAATTTTTTCCTGAAAACGTCTGGTCTTGGTCCCTCTTTTTCAAGGGAAGTACAACAACTGGGACAAGGTGGACCCTGCAGAACTGTTCAGCAAAGCTCCCACAGAAAAAAAGGAGGCCAATCCCAAACTCAACATGGTCAAGTTCCTTCAGGTCGGTTGTAGACAAGATTAAGATGCTTACTGTATTCTCTATAATCGGCTGAAAGTCAGAGTGTAGTGAGTTGTGTCTGTGGTGCTTAACCAAAGTTTCTGGGGTCATTTCAGGTTGAAGCCCGAGGATGTGACTGTGTGGTTTTATGGTTGGACTGCGACAAGGAAGGCGAGAACATCTGCTTTGAGGTAACTCAGGCTTTGTTTACACATTAATATGTGATGACATCAACTGATAAACATGAAACATAAATCATGTTTGTGTCCAGTATTCACTTTCTATAGACTTGTTGGGTCTCCACTGTAACGCACAGCACTCAACACGTCATCAGTGGTCAGTCACTGCTGGTGGAACAGGCAGCTGAGCTAAGAAAGATGGCAAATGCAAGTGGTGGGGATGACATGACAGAACAAGGAAAGAAAAGATATATCTTTGCACCTGTTTGGGATCATTTTAGTTTTAGTTCCGATGTAATAGGTGAGCCAGACAACATGGAAACATACTAGGAAAGAAGTTCATCCTCGGTAAAAAAAACAAACAAACAAAGAAAACAAACAAAACAAAACTGGGATGTAAGATGACTTATTGTGTTAGGCAAGCTAAAACCGGAATTCTAAAATGCACGTAAACATGTTACAGCTAACACTCACGCTGTGAAGCGTCGTGTCGCGGAGCTAGTCTCCGTTCGGCACCCATGTAATCCAATCTGACTGTCCACACCGCCCGCTGCGGCGTGGAGCACTCTGCAGCGATTGTTTCAGCCTCTGTCCTATTTTTTCCGCAAGCCGCAAGCGACTTTGACGAGCTGACCAGAGCAGATAAGAGCAGCTCGCACTTGACAGGAAGTCACACAGAGAAAAGGCACCGAGAATCTGGCCAATTTTCAAAATAAAACAAATGTCAAAACAAAACACCCTGTTTTATGATCATGTGGTTGTCCTGGCTACATATGTATCTGTTAGTTAACAGAGACCGACACACACACACACACACACACAAACACACGCATGAGAGAGAGAGTTCGATATTTGACGAGAAAGGGGCAGATGAGCAGAGGAGCTTGTTGACTGGCACGGAGAAATGCGCTTCTGGTGTGGACACCGAGGTGGCTGCTCAGACGGGAAAGGGCGTTTCACGGCGCTTCGTGGCACGTCCGCCTCCGGTGTGTCCCCGGCGTTAGTCTGACTGAAATCGTACTAAATTGAATTTCTCAAAGTCAAGCTAACACATCCAGATAATGTGAATGGTAGTCGAATTTCTCCCGCAAGTATACACCTCAACTAGACCCGGACCGGTGTAAGCAGTCTGCACATGGTCGATAGACCCTGCGGGCGTCTTTGACCTGGAACTCAAACAGCAAAAATTTGTGGAAGAAAGCCGGGAAGAAAACAAGAATCCCATGAGTACGAGAGGAAGTGTGCATTTCATTTGTACCAAAAGTGAAAAGTAGGTATGAAGCATACAATGCTGTAAAGTTGTTCATGTTATCACCGTTCGACATGGATTTCGCTAGCTGCTTGCTAACTCATTTGTAGGTTGTTTGGCTAACCAGAAGTTACTAGTGCAAGTAACCTGTGGTGGCCACAGAGCTTTTTCACTGAAAACTAGAGATGTATACCGAAACTCAGTACTAACATGTCTGATACCTGCCGGACGGACGCACATTTTGGTGCTTCATTTGGGTACCACTTACTAAATGTCAGCGCCAAGGAGAGGTTTAAATATAAGCAAATATGAAAATATTTCTGCAGAAGAATTGCCAAAGTTTAAGCTGAAGCTGGAATTAATAGAAGATTCTGTTGAGAGTAGGGGATAGAGTAGCTTGTGAAATTTCTTTTGATTTTTTTGTGATTTTGTGAGGGTTAATTTATTGTGTGACTTTGTTAATAGTGAGTGAGTTAACAAATACAGTATATTGCTCTATTTAAAGTTCAAATTTGCCTTTAAAAATAAAAAAGTGTTCTTTAATTCTGTTGACCATCTTGTGTTTTTTTGTTTTTAAAAAATTTTGAGTTGTGCAGCTTTAAGGAGTAGCTAAATGCAAACGATCAAATAATCCCAAAATGCTTTTCCTAAACACTGTACATCATTGATACACAGTCACGCTGTAGAAGCATACTTTTCAAACCTGACCACACCCAGCTGTAATGTTGGGTGTAGTCAGGTGTGAAAATCCCATTTTTCATATTTACCTTTGGAATTGAGTTACAATGAGTAGTGGTTGAAATCTACTCTAACGAAATGAGACGCCCCTTCAAGAACTCGATACGTCATCAGTCTCTGATGGCTTTCACAGTAAGCAGACACGACATGTTTTATGACGTTGTGCACCTCCAGATGATGTTATGAACACAGACACAGGTTTCAATGTTTCTGGGACTTCACAACTGATCCAGTGCAGCAATGATGATTATATTGGCTGTAGTTAATGAAATGGCAAGCCCCCCTTCCTCCTGACCTCCCCGCTTTGCTGTGTGTGGAAAATGTATTGGTGAGACTTAACTTTATGCACCTCCAGATGATGTTATGAACACAGACACAATGTCATTAAGTTTTCCAACCTGTCTGGAAATTCCACAAATACTGATGCAGTGCAGCAACTAATGGTTATATCATCCGTAGATGATGACAGGAAATAGAAAGCTACCCCTTCCTCTGAACGAAGAATATAAGTGGGCTGTGTGTTTTCCCTTCACTCGTAGGAAAGATACAATTAAACACAAATTATGAGCTAGTGAAGTACGCATTGGTTGTCATAACTTTAAACTTTTATTAACGGAGAAAATACTTGATTTGTGAGTTTCTTTGGTCGTCTTTGTCAATCCTGCAGCAATCTTGCTGGTGATTCGCAGTGCAAATCTCATCCCTCTCCGTTTGAAGTGGTCCCTTGAAAAATTTTTGTTTGATCTCTTCACTGTGTCCCTCTATCTCAGCAAGAATCGGGACCCCCCCCACTTCTAAACGTGAATGAACAAAACGGAGGGGTACGGCTAAGCAGTAAGGGCAATGGGTGAAATGGGACTAGGCCTCCTATTACCCCACATTCAAATGTGAAGTTGCCCCTAAGATGACCGAGGTCTTGGGTCACACTGAAGGCTGTGTCTGTGCCTGTAGACTTTGTTAGTAATATATTAATCTTTGTCCTGCTGAGACGCTCTTTCTCTTGCCTCCCAGGTACTGGATGCTATTCAGCCAGTGATGAACAAGGGGAGTGTCAGGGAGCAGGCAGTTTACCGTGCCAAATTCAGCTCCATTACGGACACTGACATCTGGAATGCCATGAACTGCCTTGGTGAGCCCAACCGCAACGAAGCCCTGTCAGTGGATGCACGTCAAGAACTGGACCTGCGCATCGGCTGTGCCTTCACTCGGTACAATACTCTTTAGAGCCACTCGCTGGCTCTACCAAACACAGCCCTTTTGTGCTTTATATCCCAAAGCTGTCTGCCTGAACCACCAAGGAAATAAAATGCTTTGTATTTAATCACAATAAATAAAATAAAAGCAAATCTATATCATTGTCTGAATTTGGACAAACCTAAAACCAAAAGATCTTTGTGTCAGAAGAATCCTGCTAGCTTTGGGGCCTAAATCATGTTGGCTTTAAATTGGCCAATTTAGATTTTTTTGTTTTTCCCTTTTTCAAGTTCAGAGTAGAAATATGACACAGAGAGATGACAGCAAAGCTCAGGGATAAGATCACGCCTAAAAACAGGGTTATTCGATAAATCACATATCCAACCCCGCAGTATTTCAGTGATTGTTTTTCCGTGCATTTCACATTTAAATCAGTAATACATTTAGTTTGTTAATGAATGATGTCAGCTGGTGTTGGACTTAATACTCAGACTCATAATGTAGAGTTTGGAGCAGACCTGAGTCTAAATTAAAGATATAGCGAACTTCATTTAGATTGATGTTGCTTGAGGGCAACGGGTGGATGGATGGACAGGACGGAATGGGCATTAAGGCCTTTGCACACTGAGTCAATTTTTTCCAGATGTGGATTTTAAATCTGTAATCCCCCCCCAAAATAAAATAAAATAAAGTTTTTCTGTTGTGAAAATTTGCAGTACAAGACAAAATGGAGGCATCAGGCAGTGAGGATGATTTTGTGGTTCTGAAACTTCTCGAAAAAATAAAAATAAAAAACTGGGTTCATCCAATCCTAAAAACAAGACAAGAGCAAAGAGAGTTTCACCTGCTGATAAAGGAGCTGCAGAATCATCCTGATCGCTTCCAGGTGGATGTCAGTGGTCCAATTTGATATGCTGTTGGCTAAACTGAAACCACACATTAAAAAGGAGACCACCTTTTAAAATCCTTTAATCCTGCATCCATGCTGATGCATCACACAAACATGGCACACAGTGTTGTGTGAGTTAAATGCAAAGACAATAAACTGAATGCTGGATTGAGATGACCCCACACTGAACAGAACTGAAAATACTACAATACTATGCATGTATGTGTGACACCCATCAGTTTGATTCAATGACCACCTGAAAGATGATTCACTGTGTACTGTTGCTGCAGAGTGAGGGAGAAAGACATGGTGCTGATAAGAGTTGTTCCAACACCGATACCAGTATCGGAAAATGCCTCAGATATTGCCAAAAATGCTGGTATCTGCTTTGGCAAGTACACTACACAACTACTATTTTTAAGAGTGTAAAAGAGGAACAGAAAGATTTTACTGAGTTAGCAAAATGTCTACATTTGACAGTGTTTTTACACCAGAAAGTCCCACCAGTAAAAAGGTGATGTGTAAGAAAGCAGATTTTTCTAGATTTTAGTTTTTAAGTGCTGTTGCAGTACTGTTTTAAAGTGTTCTATTAAAATCTTTTATTTGACTAAATTATGATTACACCTCACGTTTTAAGGAATTGCGTTTTTTATGCGCTGGCATCGGATCAGTACTCAGTATCGGCCGACATGCAAGTTTGGGTATTGGAATCGGTATCGAGAAGGAAAAAATGGTATTAGAACATTTCTAGTAATGATGAAGATAATGAAGTGATGTGAACAAACTATGACGTGTGACATGCAGTCCCAAACAACTGTGAAACTACATTAAATATCTGTTGCTGCCTTTTATACAGTTAGTCAGGAAACAAGTCTGAACTAGTCTGTGTTGTTAACTCATGTTAAACCTGAGGAAGAAAACAACACATTGACAGACCGATTATGCTGAGGTAGTTTCCAGATGCGTTTAAGTTTGTGTGTAATAATGCAAGCAAACATCATAACTGATGTCAGAATGGTAAAAGCTGAATGAAGGAAAGCTGGACCAGCATGCTCATCTGTAGTGAGCTGTCCATCCGATCTGCACCGTGCATGTGCAGACGTCCAAAACAAGCCTTGCTTGTCCTGATGGCGTGAGCTTAATGAATGTAATCCAAGTGTGTCTTTCTTTGGCTGGTCATACATTTTCAGGTTCCAGACAAAGTATTTCCAGGGCAAATATGGCAATCTAGATTCCTCCTTGATCTCATTTGGACCATGCCAGACTCCAACACTCGGCTTCTGTGTGGAACGACATGACAAGATCCAGTCCTTCAAACCAGAGACTTACTGGATCCTCCAGGCAAAGGTAAATCCTTGGTTTCACTCCCCTTGACACCGAGTCACTGATCTCTTCCCCCCACGCTACACTGTGTTGAAGAAAATCATCAAAGTTCAGTTTAGGGTTTGCTGTAATGGTGTGAGCTTTATTGAAGTTTGCTGGCAAACTGGTGAGCTGACTGTGTCTGTGAGCTGACCCAGAGCAAGTGAAATGCAAGGGCTTATATACAGTGAAGCGGTTAAGGCTGAACAAAAGGAACTAAATAAAGGAGAGACATAGTAACAAAGACAGGAAGGGACATCTGCTGGATCAGACGAAATGAAATCAGCACAACACAAAAGACAGGGTGGGAAATTTACATTTAGACACACGGGGCATTTACATTCAGACATGTGAGGGGAACACACCAGTGACATGATCAATAGCAAGGAGGCCAGAAAGGGAAGTGACACACTGGCATGGATTGGAGGCCCCATGACGTGATTTAAACAAGACTAGATCAAGTGTTCACACCGGGTGGTGTTGAAAGGTCCCAGACGTTGCTTAAACATCATTTCAAGACATTTTCTTCATCAACTGAGAGGCATGTTTTGCTGTTTGTTCAGGTGTTCAAAGGAAAGGACAGTCCACTGACGTTGGACTGGAATAGGGTGAGGGTGTTCGACAGAGAGGTGGGTCAGATGTTTGTCAACCTGGCCAAGACATCCAGGGACGCACAGGTATTTATTTACATTTTTTTTCTCCTAATTTATATAATTCATTTTCGCAGTAAGTCACCACTTTAAGTTCCGCCTGTCTTCTCCAAAGTTACCAGTTGAATGTTAAAGTCACCAGGGAACTTTTAAAGTAGTTCTTTGTCTGAGATTTGTGTATGTTTTGCCTTGTGATTTCTTTTTCATTTTCTTCTTTAAGTGTGACACTGCCCCTGAGACCAGTTTCATGTCTTTGTGAGGCCAGGAGTCTTTTTTTTCTTAGTGAGGATCATATTTTAAATTACTAAACTCAAATTGAGTTGATGAGAAGCAAAAACTCATGCTGCTGTTGTGTGCATTTTTCCTGCAGAAGTTCACCAAACTTTTGAGACTTTAAACATTCCTTAAGCAAGTTGTAACTAAATGAACTGTAACCAACTGGAAACCAGTCAGTGATGACAGGCTCCAGGAAGGCCAAGAAATAGTCCAGAACATGACCCCTCATTAGACCAGAAGTTAACAACTTTACACTTCAGTTTTTGTGCAGTCAGACTAAACAAAGAGATATTTGTAAATGAGTGAGCTTTAGTGATGTTTGCTACCTTTGGACAGAACCAGGTGAGCTGCTCTCCTCTGGCTCCAGTCTTTATGCTGAAGTAGGTAGTAGGTTGGACAGAATCGGAGCTCATCTCAGCTTACCTCTGTTACTGCAGGTGGAGTCAGTGAGTAAAAAAGAGAAGGCCAAGCAGAGGCCTCAGGCCCTGAACACAGTGGAGATGTTGAGAGTGGCCAGTTCTGCCTTAGGTATGTTCACATCACCACAAGCAGCATTTCATTGGTTGTCTTTTTCAGATGAGTTTTCCTTTGAGTAATAAAATGAATGAATGAATGTTTGGGCATTTGTGAATGTGTGTACGCATGCATTAATGTTTTCACATGCTGTCACTGGTCGGTGCTAATGTTTAGTATTACTTTGTTTTAGGGTTTTTAATTTCTAAGCCGGTTCGATATTAAGCCAAATATCAGACTGGACAGGTATATTAAACTTTTACCACTAGGTGTCGCACGCCTTAGCCAACTGAACTGAGTAACACAAGATGTGTTGCGACAGCCGGTCAGCATTGAGATTCTCCCGATGTCACTGATGTGCAGACATTGAGACCCAAACATCTGTTGCTGTGTGTGAATACCACACACAACAAACTAAAACATACAACAGCCTTTATAACGTTAACTTAGACCACAGGATGATGTAATGAACACAGACACGACTACCTTTAAGTTTTTCAATGTTTCTGGAACTCCCCCAACTGATACAGTGCAGAAATGAGGATTATATGAAGCTACTAGCTAAGCTAACGTCACCCAATGGCCCAACGACACACATAAATCTAACAAGTATTGCATTAACAACAAGCAACAAGACAACATGATTGACATATTATGATGTTTGATGAGGCTACAAGCGAAAATGAATGACAGGGAGATGGTGGCTCTGTTCAGGTAGCTTTAAAGCTGCACAGCGCCATGTAATGTTATCAAGACACACAGCCTTAGCTATTAGCGTCAGGAGGAAGGGGGTTTCTATTATTTACTACTGTTCATATAATCATCTTTTCTGCACTGTATTAGTTGTGAAATTTCCAGAAAAGTTGGAAAACTTAACAACGTCGTGTCTGTGTTCATTACATTATGTCAAGGTGTAAGTAAATGTTACAAAGTTTGTTGTGCAGCTTCAAAGTATTCATACAGCAACAGATGTTTTTGGTCTCCATCCTGTCCAGATGTCAGTGACGTCGGGAGAATGTCAATGCCGACTGGCTGTCGCGACACACTTTGTGTGCGACACCTAGTGGTGAAAGTCTGGTGTACTGGTCCGGTCTGATATTTGGCTTAATATCAAACCGGTTTAGAAATTTTTACACCGGCCAAAACCTACATCCTAGTAAGATCACGTGATCGTGCTGCAGCTTCCAGTTTTGTGAGTGTGCTGGAAGAAGAGAAATCATTCTAATCCTGTTTTGATGTCTCAGGCATGGGTCCCCAGCACGCCATGCAGATTGCAGAGCGCCTGTACACACAAGGCTACATCAGCTACCCCCGCACTGAGACGACACACTACCCAGAGAACTTTGACCTGAAGGGAACGCTGAAACAGCAGAGCAACAATCCCATGTGGGCAGAAGAGGTGAGGGCCACTGCAAGGCCAAGGATGCGTGAAGGGATCCATGCCGTGATACTTTGAAGGCCAGCTGTGTCTGCATACAAACATGAAACTCACAGGATGGCAGTTAAAACATGAAATCTGAAGGTGGACACACAGAAATGTACATTTTCACACAGATGTTTCACCTCTATCCCCATCAGGTGAAGGCTCTGCTTTCAAATGGAATAAACCGGCCCAGGAAAGGAACTGATGCTGGAGACCATCCACCCATCACTCCCATGTGTGCTGCCTCAGAGGCAGAACTGGGTGAGTCATACACTTCAATGGATAATGGATGCGAAAATGCACATAATCTCTCACATAAATACAAAATCGCATCAGCTGTCAAGGGGCCATTGAATAGTATAAAACATACTCACGATAGACTTATTCGTGATATATTGCTTTAAAACAGTGAAGGATGGAGCATATTTGTAGACCTTTTACAACATCAACTGAGTACACTTCTCAATCCAGTTCAAGTGTGTGGTTAAACCTTGTTTTTTCATTTTGCCTTCGGTTATCTCTCCATACAGATAGTTCTCATTTTATTAGTCCAGATTTTGAGATTTCTGCCTCCAATCTACTACAGTTGCTCTAAATGAAATGTAGTTTGCTGAGCTGTGTGGAATTAAAAACTGCAGAAATGTCAACAGTGTCTCACCTGAAAGTGTCCCTATTTCTCCAGCTAATCTTGCTGCCGGCAGTTTTTGTTTGCAATATTTTCCTCCTCAGAAAAAGTCCCTATGAAAATTAAAGGCAGTGAGGTCACAGCTAAAACACATTAATTTTTTGCAGTATATGTTGACATTCCTTGCAAGTCCTCTGACACCAGCAAGGAGTCAGTCTGTAGATAATCATCAGCTGCATGAACAGCTTTCTCCTGTAAGCCACTGGCCCTCTGCCTCAGAAGTATATTTGAGATTTTGGGTCTTCATTCTTACTGCCTTTAGTCATTTGTACATATTGAAAGGTTATCTTTGGGAAATAGACTTTCTGACAATGTGTGCATTGGGGTTTCGCAATATGTTAAAATTTTACAACCGGCCACAGTCAGCCCATCAACCAGGCAATTGCTGATAAATTGGCAGCTAAGTCAGTCCACTGTTGCGTCTTTGAGGTTTGTTACAAACTGAAAGCTCTGACATCTGACTCATCACAATGAGTTTTACTGTCAGGTGGGATGGCCTCCTCTTGCGACCCAAAGGCTTGCACACTGGTACACCTTTATATACAAGGTGATTCTTTTTTTTTTTTTTTGTAATTTATTTTTTATTGACATTCAGAAACAGAGATTCACAACCTATATATCATGTGAGCATACATCTTGCATCTGTTGT
>JAPQLA010000021.1:6719575-6731118 GCA_029822935.1 Naso vlamingii
AAGCTGAAAATGAAAGAAGATCTCTTTGTAAAAAACTGGGGGAAATGGTTGTCATATAAGGAAAGACAGGATTTTACATAACAGTACACAGGCTTTGTTCTCTTTTTGATTGGTTATTACTGCTTTTTTGTTTGCTTGTTTGATTCTTTTTTTTTTGACACCAAAATTGCACTGCGACAGCACATCTTTGCTGACCCACCCTCTGCTGCACCGCTCCACCCGGCTCGGCGCAGCCTGGTTCATGATAATAGCAGCTTGGCGCACGCGGGGAAAACAGCCACTTGCCCCGCACGAAATTGTTGAGTTGAGTTGAGTTTATTTGATATTCATGCTCATGGTTAACAACTGAAAAAGAATTTACATAAAAAAGATAGACTACCTAGCAATAGAATATAAAACCGTAAAATATGCACAAATACACGGTTATTTATACAATCTATACTCATACACATAGTGCAGTCACATACGGTCATGCATACATTTTAAAAAGACAGACATACAGTAAAAAAACTACGGACTGGAAAGTCACAGACCTCAGGGACTTCAGCTATCTGTCTTTAGTTCCTTTCCTTTCTGTAATTGTGTTATACAGTCTGACTGCTGTGGGCAGGGTTGCTGCTTTCAGCCTGTTTGTTCTGCACCGGAACTGTGTAAAGTTATTGCTGTTCCGCAGCAGTCTGTTTGTGTTATCTGCTCTCGTCTGTGGGAGCAGATCATGGAGTGGATGTTGAGTATGTGTCATTTCTTTAACCAACTGAATGGCTGCCTGTTCCCTCCTGCTCTGAAGTGATGGCAGCTGTGGTGGTGGGGTACGACCTCTGGAGATGATCTTGAGGGCCCTTTTTTGCACCCTCTCCAGTAGTGCGGCTTGTCTCTGATTGCACCCCACCAGAAGGACACTGCCATACTCCAAACACGGCCTAACCACGGCAGTGTAGATGGTAAGAAGATCCTCACAGGGAAGGCCGTGTCTGGCCAGAACAGTAAGAAAGTGGAGCCGTCTGGAGGCTGTCTTCACTACCTGTTCTATGTGAGTGTCCCCACTGAGGTCAGAGTCCAGGTGAAAACCAAGGTATTTGGTGGTGGTTACCACAGGAACTTCCTGTCCCCCAAGAAAAAGGGGAGCAGGTGGTGGTGGATTTTTAGAGAAACAAATTCTCAGTTCCACTGATTTTTCACCATTTAACAGCATGTTGTTTGATGCAGCCCAGCTGTCCAGCTGCTGGGCTTCCATGGCCATTGGTGTGTCACTGTGGATGTTATCTAAGGGAATGACCGACAGTCCTATGTCGTCGTACCCAATGTCCAGTGTGTTGTTAAAAACAGTTTTTCGGGTGGACATGTGTAGGAGAAAGAGGAAATTGCAAATACACCTGACCCTGTGCTTAAACCAGCTTTGCGCCGGCATGAAAATAGGGCCCCTGGTCTTTACAAGCCGCACTGATGAACTGATGTACGTGTAAATTGGCATATTGAGTGGGAAGATGCATGTTATTACCAGGTGTGAACAGGACCTGTTTGTGTGTATGTGAATGTGTGTGTGAATGGGTGAATGCTGCCTTGTGTTGTAACGTGCTTTAGTTGAAAGATTAGAGAGGAGCCACAGCATGTACATTTGTAGCCTGTCTGTGCTCTCAGCTGAAAGGAAGTGGTGATTAAAACCATCTTGTCAGACAGAAACACAAGTTTGTTAGAGGTTTAACAATACATCAGTTTGTATTGAAGCATACGGCACGCACATGACAGTTCGGGTGCAGAGAATGGTATGGAGAATACAGTTATAATGAATAAAGACTGATAAACATGTCACTGAACCAAATTCACATGCATGAGTTCCACCTGGAAACTTCAGTAGTGGTAAGCCTTTAGCAAGTTTAGCACATGCTGATTGAGCTGACGTAGTTGACTCGTCTACGTCTTTTGAATCTTGTAATCGTGATGCTTCCCTAAACTTTCCAAAGTGGGTGAATTAAACTCTGATAGTAAAACAAGTCACGTCATGGAGGTTGTGTGATCATCAAAACAATTAATTTAGTTTTAGCCCCGCGGTCATGGACTGAAGCCGCAGCGAGGGAGAGGCTAGCTACGTCAAGCTGCACGCAGGAAGGCTCAGACATGGCAGCAAATTCAGTGAGTTTTGAAAATAAAAATGCTCTGTGCAGATTGTTTTGTTTCACTAAATCACCTACGGCCAGCTATCATGTATGCACGTGTCAGCAGTGTGTTTCTCACATGAGCCAAGGAGCAAAATAAAGATGAGAAAGGAGGGTGACGCTGTGATGAAATATTTGAACCAAACTGTGACCTCTGTGTACCGTTACACCCCTAACGTGTGTCCATTTGTGATGCATGAATAATCTTTCAGTAGACATTCTCTCATATGTGAGTTCTTCAGTGTCGGAGGATTTGCATGATGAGCTGAGCCAAAGTCAAGAACTACGGTTACATTATCATATGCAGTATTGGACACACACACAGAAAAAGTCCAAAATTCATTTCAAATGCAAATCGTCAGAGAAGGTTAAATCAGCATTTGACAAAGACTTTAACCTGTACGTTGCTCTTTACACAAGGCAGGCTTTGAAAAGAGCATAAATTACATTTGAGGTTTTGGGGTGAAAATTAGCAAAAATTACAAAAAAACCCAACAAAAAAATCAAGATCATGTC
This sequence comes from Naso vlamingii, assembly GCA_029822935.1. NCBI lineage: Eukaryota > Metazoa > Chordata > Actinopteri > Acanthuriformes > Acanthuridae > Naso > Naso vlamingii. The sequence goes on from JAPQLA010000021.1 coordinate 6,722,245, forward strand.
AATATCTAGCATGTATGGTAATTTGGTGGTTAGGTTTTAGTTGTAAAGTTTTAAGGGATTATTACTAAGACATATTTTGCAGTTTTTGGTTGAACCTTTGCCAGTCCAGCCCACAGTGTCTGTCTCTTGTGTTTCTCAGGCATGGACGAGTTGATGGAGGTCTCCTTTTCACCCATTGCTGCCACTGGGAAGCCTCTGTCCCGCTGTGGCAAGTGCCACCGCTTCATGAAGTACATACAGGTCAGCAGAAGAGTCAAAACTACTGTCAGGAGCTGAAGAAAACATTCTCCCAATTAATCTGCAATATTTGATGTATTTTTGATGTATGTGCTGTCAGCAGTGAGTGAGGAGGAGCATGATGAAAACTCCTACCAGAGAAGAAGAATAAGGGTTACACCAGGGACACACATCCTGCGTCTGCGTCCCGTCTGCATCAGCAGCATGTCTGCTTATTTTTTCAGTGCCTATTAAAACAGATTAGAGCAGCCACAGCACCGCAAGAGGCACAGCAGATGCATGTCAGACGCAGGTTAGCAGTGAGGCAACACCGTATTTTTTCTGCGAGACTTATGCGGTTCTTTGCTTAAATAGAGAAATAAGCTTTTGTCAGTCATACTGACATCATACCAGCAAAATTTACATTAGTTTCAACATTTCGGGTTTTGTCTTTCAAAATAAAACCTCTCATGAGTGTATATGTGCGAAAATCCCTTCATTTAAAGATTCAATTGTGAAACATTTTAAGGATCTTGTTGTGTAAAAAAGACAACATTTGGTTCTTGCTTTTATTTTAGGATAAATGACAGTAAAACCAGAGACCCAATGTATTGATGTTTAGTTTTGCTTTTTAGCTTAGATTGATCTCTGACTTTGTCTGACTTCATCTAACAACATGGTGCGCATCGTACCAGCATGGAGTGGAGACACAGCTGCAGCGTCTGAATGGGAACAGAACATGTAATCTTTCTCCGCTTAATATCATGACATTAAAAACAGCAAATGACTTGTTCTAAGGGATTTCATTAGTTTATAATGTGAAGAATTGTAAAGTATTATTTCAATTACACTGTTCGATTGATCATAGGTATTAAACTTTGCATTCCATCCTCACAGCAGATCAAACTGCAGCTTGCTTTGTACCATTAAAAACACTAGTAGTGTGCCCTGACTGAGCTTTACAACGAGCATACACATCAGAAAAGGTTCTCTCTCTTTAGAAATCATACATTCCAAGATATAATTTGGAAAATTTTCCTTTGCTGCTATGATAATATATATATATATATATATATATATATATATATATATTTCTTTTTTTGATTCATTTTTATTTATTTATTTACATATATTTTTTTACCCAAACAAAAGTGAACCATTTCATGGGATCTGCTACTGCAGTACACTTCAACAATAATAATAATAAATGGACTGTATTTATATAGTGTTTTTCTAGTCTTTTGGACTACTCAAAGTGCTTTACAATCAATCAGCATTCACCCATTCACATACACTAAGGTCAGGTGACTTCTCTACAAAGAGCTAACCTGCTCATTAGGAACTCATTCACATACATTCACACATCAATGGTGCAGCCATTGGGAGTAGCTTGGGGTTCAGTATCTTGCCCAAGGACACTTCAACATGTAGACCAGAGGAGCCGGGGATCAAACCACCGACATTCTGATTGGTAGACAACCCACTCTACCTACTCCACCTCTACCAACTGAGCCACAGCTGCCCAAAAATTTACAAATATAACTGGGACCACCACAGAAAATTGCAGATGAGCATAAAGTTTTCCCCAATTCACAGTAGAGACACGTCTGATGACTTGTTTAGTAAAATTGTCACAAATTCTCATATTAACCAAACACGGCTCAACCATGTTTGACATACCAGGTTTGACATCGTCTTGGTAAAGGTGGTAACAGGAGAAGACACAACCTTTAAAGATGACATGTTATGCTCATTTTTGTTGCTTTGATTTTGGACTCCTGCAGAGCAGCTAGATGCAATTGACCGAACAGTAAAGTCTTTGGGTCTTCAGAAAACTGTAACTCTGCCCTCTCTCTTCCTTCTGTTTTCTGCATTCTCTCAAAATAGTCTGTGTCGGTTAACACTCCCTTTCCTTCATGTGTGCCTCCGCACTCATGAAGGAAAGGGACACAACATAAACACTGCTAGGACACTGATAAAATGTTACTTAGAGCTTGCGCTTCTCACTCTTGAACTCCTTCAGCAGCAGTTTAGCCATTAATCCAGCTGGTGCTCGTGTTGAGGAGGTAAATTAATCCACAAGAAACAGGAACACCACACACAGTTTAACTAAGTTTATTGTCCTTCATTCACCCAAATGTACCCCATTATGTGACGCTTTGACATCGTTTAACACAAGTATCGGACATTGTGACAACATTTATAGGTCAGAAAAGATGGAGAAGGATAATAGCTCTCCTTTAACCTCTACCTTTGAATGTATATTTGGCATGCACTCTGCTCCAGCAGTCTCAGCCAAGACACTGATCATCTGTCATACATTTCATCACAGTTCCCGTTCCTTCATTTAAACACTAACAATGAGTTGTAACACGTTGTTATCACTCATAAGTTTTGACATTTAATTACTCTTCCTCTCTGGGCCACATGATTTCTGGATGTTGAGCTCTGACCTTCAAAGGGAAAATGGGGAAGTGGACGTGCTCACGTTGTTGCCGTTTCCATCTGATGAGAGAAGCACTTCAAAACTCATGAATGAATCATGAGGCTGCAGATCTTTGGTCCTTGTAAAACATGCACAGTGGGCTGCGCGGCACTGTTAAGTGGTGTGTTCTGGTGGAAAAAACAAGGTAACCCTTGCATGAAGTCCTCCAGGTGCTGCATGAGACGAGGAAGTCACATGCTCAGATTGCTCTGTATTCATGGGAGATGTGCACTTTTTTGGTTGTCATTTAGGTTTAATTTTTAATTGATTGAACTTTTCTGTTTTTTTCTTGTCATTAGGGTTAGCAACCTTTTTGATATCAGGTGACATTTTAACATTTTCATTTTTAAAGGTGTCTTATGTTGTAGTTAAATTGTTGCTAAAACACAATACCTTCAAACTGTCTTAGCTTTGAATATAGCAAACGATATGTTCAAATAGGCTTTAACTCATTTGGAGAGGTGGAAAGAGTACTGAAAAATTTTTATTCAACTGCAAGTACTGATTCATTGCTGAAATATTAGTCAGTTACAAGTAAAAGTGTTAAAAAAAATACTTGAGTAAAAGTTCAAATTACTGTTTTAAAAAATTACTCAGCACTAGGTAGTTACTTTTTAGCCATTGATGTTTAATGAATTTCTCTTCTTTCTCTGTTAAACAATGAAGTGAGTGAATGAATCTAACTACGGATATTCTTTAAAACAAATCCACACAGTGTTACCATAGGAAAGAGTTGTAGCAGTGGAGGTGTCACACTTGTGAAAATTTTTATTGTCGTATTTTGGATCATGGCCGGCTGTCCCTCTCGCTCTCCTCCTGCTTCACGTTGTTCAATAGGTGCTGCTGTTGGTGATTTAGTGCCAGTTTGTTCTCCTGCCCATCATTCACTGTAGTTGTTTCCAGACTGTGATTTTGTGTCTTTCGTTTTTATTTAGGCCTACATTTTTTTCCTCAGCAATGGATGTGATTTAAAATGTAGTAAAGTACAATACTTCAGACAAAACCTACTTGAGTAAAAGTAAAATTACAGATTTTAAAAACTATTCCGAAAAAAAGTACAGGTACACAAAAAACTACTCAGTTATAGTAATGCGAGTGAATGTAATTTGTTACCTCACACTTCTACTCATTCAATCCGACCGTAATGAATAAGTCTAAATTTCTGGGATGGTTTGGAGCAGAGAGAAGAGATATAATGTGAAAACCATCAGTATTTTTTTTCTTTGTTCTATGTGTCTCTGGGACTTCCTGAAACCAGTAATGTCACTGGTTCCAGGAAGAACTACAAACTGTTTACCCCTCATCTTTCCCCTCGCACTCAAGGCGAGCCAACGCCATGTTTCTTTTGAGAGGAATTTCAGGCTCTGGCAGAACAAAAAACCCTCGTTAATAAATAATAGAAATGTTCTAATACAACAGAACCTACAACAACAACCTTGTTTCTTGTGATGCAATGCAAGCTGGTACATGTAGGCACTGCATGAATGGCTGCGTGAGCAGGACAAACTCAGAAAACTCAGCCCACTCTGTTAATAGAGCACAAACTGAGGAATTTGTTGCTTCAGCTAACAACAATTACCAATCAACATTGATTGGACATCACCGTTAAGGTAGAGGATTTTCCATTTAAACGCCGTCAGTTAAATTATAATTTGTTTTTATTCGACACCAAACATACCTGCTGTACAAACCAAGTCATGAGATGCTCAAACCTGAACTGTTTTTAGTTCAGCACATCCGTCCAGGTTCAGCCATGATTACTGACAGATGCCCTCACATAAAGGTAAATTCCTGTAAAGGAGTAAACTCTAAAGGTAAACTCTTGTGGGAGAACTTTGAAACAACACATCTTCATATGTGCTATGATTTTGATTGGCTGTCAGTGTTTCTATCGTTCATCAAATTGCTCTGAAAGTGGACTCCATCATCCACTGGATTTGAAACGGTTTCTAAAACTATTGTTTATAGTTAAGGTTTGTTTTCTGGTGTGGACGGCCCTTAAATCTTCCATTTAGGGCGCACTCACACTTGGCCCATTTGCTCTGTACCTTGCTGAAACACATCCCTTGTTGCCCCGCACTTACATTGCTCCATTCTAATTGAGCCTGAGCATGTTTGAGCTGCCTGATTTATGGAGTTCGACCCGTATTTTAACCCATATTTTTTTAGTTTTGTAATAAAACTTTTAATTGTTCTCTGATATTGTGATCTAACAGACATACTCGGATTTTTTCGCTGCTCTTTATTCGGGCTATGCATGCTGTTGTCTCCCTGAATTTAAGGTGAATCACAGTGCTCTGTGCCTGTGCTCATGTATGTGCATCTGTACTGTGCTGAATTCCACCTCTTCCAAATGTGCCAGGGCTGGCAAAACGTGCCATTCTTTAGGCCGGTACGGAGTTCTTACACTAGGCAAACAAAGTGGACTTTCGGGGTCAAATGTGCTGGGACACAGTACAGATTGTCTAGTGTGAGTGCGCCCTTACTCTGTATTCTCCTAGTGCTGTCAACTCTTAAATACTGTTGTACATGTTCCTGTACAAATCAAGTTTTTAGTTGTCAGAGTTGTTGAATTATTTTACAGCACTTTGTTTTCTTCAATACAAATTAACATCTATTTGTAAAAAGGACTTTCTTCAACTGAAAAGGATAAGAGACCATTCAGAAACAGAGTTTTCCTGTGATCCATTTAATGTACCAAATCAAGCTTTGGTGATTGGTGATTGCATCTCTTGAGCGGTAATGTTTGCTCCAAACATTCTGTTTTGTAAAACACAGTGTAAAGACAATGCTGAACCTAAAACCAGGTTAATTAAATTAAAGGGATTAAAAGTTTGGAATCATTTAGGCAACATCTATACTGCTGCATGTTTGATTTTAGACAGAGTCTTGGGTCAAAGATGCTCCTCGTCCATATGCATGGTATAAGCTCTGTAGCAGCTCTACTCTCTAGCCAAACTACGTGCACATCACATGACTACCAAACGTCACACAGCCCCTGTCCATTTAAAGAATGTTTCCCCTTTCTGTTATCTAGTATGTGGAAACTAGCAAGCGGTTGTTTTACTTCTTTGTGTGTGCAGTCAGTAACTCCCAGATACTGTCACATAGCATGTTTTGATGTAACGTTAATCTGGCTCCAGAAAGATGAAGACAGTCTTACAAACTTGTCCGATGATGACAGAAACAACGTGTCAGGATAGTCCAAACACACTAGTGGTTTTTCAGTCTTCCCTCGTCACTTAGGTAACTTTAATACAATGTGCAGGTCAGCTTTGTGAAAACATCCATGAGCGCCCGCTTATTGTCGTTCCCTCCACATGCAGACGCACTTTTTCGTTCAGGTTGATCAGGGCCGATCTGGACCGACATGCAAAAGTTTTCTCGCCATTCCTCTGGAACCACAACTTCGTTAATAAAGTGTTACCAATAAATATAGAGCTAACAGTGCTGCTGAAGACGGGAACTGCCGTAGTTTGTTGAGTAATATCTTTCCTCCTGTAAGCAGTAGTAGTGTGATGAAAGGCAGAATTTAACTGCACAACAGCTGCTAGCAGAGACGACAAGGTCAGCAACTCCTGTAATTTTGTTATCCATGTTGAAATAATGCCAGGTATTCGAGGCTCGTAGATACTTGCATGATACATACAGATTTGTTTCCTTCCGCAAAACAGCCACATGTCTGTGCCCAGCCAGTTGCAAAAGGTGTCCATGCAGGAGGATCCAACCCCTCCGTATGTGCCCGACCACAATGAGACAAGACGGAGAATTCAAAATAAAACGGAGGAGGTGTCCTCTTCAAATGAGGATACAAGGCTCAAACGTAGCAATACTGCTGAGTCTTTGATGTAAGATGCTACAATGTAGATGTAGCCTAAGTGTTGTCACAGTGAAAACAACCCTACAAGGATAAAGAATGGTATTGTCAGTAACTGTCAGTGAGAACGTAATGTTCATCCCTCTCTGTTTTCAGTCTGCACTCAGTTTGATCCTGATGTCTGATCCCAACATGTTTCTGCAGGCCAAGCCCAGCAGACTCCACTGCTCCCACTGTGACGAGACCTACAGTCTTCCCCAGAATGGAGCCATCAAGCTGTACAAGGAGCTGCGCTGTCCTCTGGATGACTTTGAACTTGTTCTCTGGTCATCCGGGGCCCGGGGCAAGAGCTACCCCCTGTGCCCCTACTGCTTCAGCAATCCACCTTTCAGGGACATGAAGAAAGGTACGACTTATTTTCACGTGTCTTTCCATTTGCACACATTTGGGATGGCTGTTGTTTTTTAAATCTGTATTGTGTGTTTGGCAGTAACTGTTATTTCAGGTGTTTAACTCTGGTGTCCCTAATGTCTGTCTGCACATGGAGAGCTGCTTAGTCACTTAGCTGTAACTACCTCTGAAACACATTGGCGAAAAAAACTCCCAAACGTATTCACCAAACGGGACCAGCCATATACTAAGTTTTAACCTAGTCTTGTAAAAAGGTTAAACTGAATGGCCGACAGCTTGTGTTATTAACCGCAAACCTCTAGTTTTCATTAATAGTTTGTTGTTGGTGTTTTTTATCGATAGGTTATGATTAAACAGTGGCCGTGCTAGTTAATGTTGCCACGCTAGCTAACTAGCTTCTAGCTAACTGCTACTAGCTAATTAGCCTGTGGAAGATGCTTGAAAATGAATCGGCAGCAATGTGTTATTAGGCGTCATTCAGACTCCAGCACAAAATGTTTTCTGTTTACTGCTGAGTGGAGGAAGCCATGTTTCTGACAAAACAATGTAACGCCAGGGACACACAGGGGGCTGAAGCATTGCAAAGCACTGTGGAGCCTGAATTCTCCCCTATCCAGTTTGCTGTTAGCATGTATCTAGTGTTAGCTATTATATACCCGAAGCACATTTCTTTACACCAGTCAACAAGCGATCTTGCTCCTCTGGTCTCCTCTAATCACATAGCCTATAGCCACTGTTATTATTGGCATAGGGTGATTTAAACCAATCCAGTGCAAATGTACAGGCTATATTACGAGCTAGCATGCAAGCTAGTTTGGCTTGAATGAGAAAAAAACACAGGAGACAGCAGTAATGGGGAAACACTCCGGCCACTTTTTATTTATTTATTTTTTTTATATATATATATATATATATATTTTTTTTTTTTTAACACTCCAGCCACTTTCTGCAGCAAATCCAGCTGCTCCGTGTCATCATAAAGGGACGTCGCTTCATGTGACGCCACCAAGGAAAGGATGTCTCATTTCTCCTAAAACATCTTTCCTCATCTCCTCTCTCCTCACTTTGGTTTCTTTGCATCTCTCCATGCATCCACGGTGGGCGGGACTAAGATGCAAGGAAAGGACGCAAGTGAGAATGCAATTTAAGAGACTTGAGATGCACCCTTTATCCTCCAGTGTCATCAGAGCAACTGTTCCTTTTCATCTTCTCGCTCGTGCAGGTCACCACTGCTCTGATAGCGTTATCCAAAGCCACATTACTACAGTTCATAAAAACTCAACTACATCCTGTCACTCTGTAGCTCCATGACCGCATTGGTCGGGGCAGTGGACTTCCGCCCTCCAGGAGCTGCGACAGATGGTTGTCCCTCTTATGTGAGGTGTTTGTTGCGTTCGTTATGTCTATTGAAAACCACCCGCACGCCGTGGCGTCTTTTCGTGGTAAGACAGCGTTGTCACTTCCCTCTTTGGACAGAAGGTAAGCGGCTTTATTTGTTGGCATGTATTGGCTATATTATTGATAATACTTCATATTGTTTGGTGCACACTTTGTCGGTGACGGCTGTGTTCACTCCCCATCCTCCCGGCATTGGTAAAGTCAATTTATGTGCATTCTCCTTGCTGAGGAATTTTTGCTGGTGATGGTTGAGTTGTGCCCCTGTTCCAGCGTGTTTGATTTGGCCAGCACCTCAGCGACATCCGCACTTGACTCGAGTGATGGACTTATTTGATTTATGTAGCGCTGGCTACGTAAAAGTTCGGTGTGTCGTTTAATATAATTAACCTCTGCAGATAAAGGCTGTGTACGCGCAACCTCCCTGCAATATATGGTCTTCTTTAGTGTCAGTGTTCTTTAATTGGATAACCTTGTTGGGATCCACAGATGAAGACGTTCATTTTGGGGATTTCAACAGGACTGTTTTTGAATAAACATGTTTCTCATC
>JAPQLA010000021.1:6731218-6744026 GCA_029822935.1 Naso vlamingii
CATTCATATTGCTGTTATTTCAAGCAAAAAAGAAAAAGATGCGATTAATCGCGATTAACTCAGGAAATTTTGAGATTGATCATGATTAAAAATTTCAATCGTTTGAGAGCCCTAAAAAAAAAGAAAAAAAAGAGGAGTCTTTTTCAGTTCATTTAAGACCTAGATTGAGTGATAAATTGATATATTTTTAAAAAATTTTATTTAAATTTAATTTTTTTTGATGAACCTTTGCTGGTACAGGCAGCATTCTCGCTCCCTCCCTTCAGCATATGGTGTAGCGTTTGCGTTCTGGTTGACTGGGATAATATTTTGTTTTGTCTCACCTTGCTGGCACAGGCAGCACGCTCGCTCCCTCCCTCCAGCACAGGGTGAATGTAGTTAGCAGTGTTGTGCTCTGGCTAACGGAGTTGTGTTTACTTTTTTACTGACCTCTGCTGGTGCAGGCAGCATTCTACCTCTCTTCTCCTGGCATATGGTCCCTATACTTTAGTTAGCGTAAGTGTCTGTGCTCTGGGCTAACTTAAAGTGGTGTATGTTAGCCAGTGTGGCAGTGTTCCTCTGGTGCCACCACGATGGATAACCCCTACCACTGTGTGTCCTGTGAGGCTCCTCTCCAGCCCGAAGATAGCCACGATCTCTGCCCCACATATCTTGGTCCCGAGCACCTGAAAGAGGCACTCTCTGATATCCTGTGCATGAATTGCAGCTACATGCCTTGGGCGGTGAGAGCTGCTAGACTGGCAGAAGTCCAACCTCCATTGGATGAGGGGGACCTCCTCATCAGGCCAAGCGCCCCCCCCCCAACTTAGACGTTCTAAGCGTCGGGCAGAAGCTGCTGTGGCCGCCCCCTCCAGGAGGAAGGTGAAGTCAGATCACAGCAGACTTTCTTCAAAGGTGAATCGGCTTTCTGAGGAGTTGGCCCAGATGAGATCCAAGCTCATGGCCCGCTATTCTGATGCTTCCTTGGAGGGCACTGATGCTCCTTCAGGAGATGCTGATGCTTCCTTGGAGGGAACTCATGCTCCTTCGGGAGATGCTGATGCTCCCTTAGAGGATGCTGACATGCCTGTGCTGGTTCCAGAGGACGATGCTCTTTCTCTGGCAGCTACAGCTCCCTACTTTGGCGAGTATGGGGGAAATTCAGGAGATGGGGCCTCTCAGGCCTCAGAGCCAAGCCCCCACTCCTCAGCTCAGAATTCACTGGCCGAGACAGCGGACAGTTCCATGCAGGCCACTATGGCTCTGGATTGCATGGGGCTGGATGCACCACAGCAGGTGGAATCAGCTCCTGTAAGTGCCCTCTTCAGGCACAGGCCTGCTCCCTCTGTCTTTGCTGTTCCCCACTCAGAGGACTACCTGAGTGTGTTACATGCTGCTTGGAGAGACAGTAGGGCTTATTCCCGTCTGCAAGCTGATGGCCGAACCCTGGCAGCCATGCGTGACGCGGCAAGAGTTGGCCTGAGCCACATGCCTACTATTGAGCCTGCCATTGCATCCCTCATTGTGTCCCCTGATGAGGCTCTACGTCAGAATGCCAGGTGCCCTTCACCTCAGTTTCGGGTCACAGATGACCCTCTTACAAGGGCTCATGATACTGGAGCACAGGCCAGTCTTATTGGTGACTCCCTATCCCACATCATGCTGGCCCTCTCAGCTTCTCTGCAGGAAGACAGACGCCGCCAGGTATGGCTTGTGCAGGCAAATTTGACGGAGGCACATAGGAGGACTGGTTGCCTCCCAGTGGAACCAGGGGAGCTATTTGGTTCAGCTGTGCTGAAAGTGTTGGAGCAAACTATCCAAGCTGGGCAGACCATTCAGCAGCTCTTGGGTCTGCGTAGGCATATGCCTCCCCCTAGCAGGCCTCCTTCCAACAGGTCTGGGGGCCCCTCAACTGCCCCCGAGCCCGCTTACCGCCACCAGCTCACTCCAGCGAACTTCATGGTCCTCAGCGTCCTGTTCAGAGGCCGGCCCATGACTTTCGTGGCTCTGCCCGCTTGCCCTCCAGGCAGCCGTGAGCCCCAGATCTCGTCCATCCCTCCAGGGCCCCTAGGGGCCGGCGGGGCCAGGAACTGAGGCCTCGGGGCTGGCTGTCAGTTACTTTTCCCACCAGCAGTTCAGATACTGGGCTGCTCACGCTTTTGACCCCTGGGTGGTTTCCACCTTAACCCATGGGTACAAGCTTCAGTTCAGATGCCGGCCCCCAACCTCCGTCTGGGTCAAAATGACTGTTATCAGAGACCCGGCAAAAGCACTAGCGCTGGACCAGGAGTTGTCCACCCTCCTGGCCAAGGGCACCATCGAGGCTGTAGATCCTCTGTCGTACCCCAGGGAGTTCTACTCAACATACTCTCTCGTCACAAAAAAGATCGTTGGATTCCATCCAGTCTTAGATTTAAGGGGACTGAACAAGTTCATGAAAATCATAACATTCCATATGTTGACAACGTCAGAAGTTCTGCGAACTGTTTTCCGAGGGGAATGGTTCACATCCATAGACCTGAAGGATGCCTACTTTCATGCCCCCATTGCTTGTCAACACAGGCAGTTTCTACGCTTCGCCTATCGAGGCCACCACTGGCAGTTCAGGGTGCTACCGTTTTGGCTCTCCCTCTCCCCAAGGGTGTTCACGAGATGTGTAGCAGCAGCCCTTGCACCCCTGCAGTCTCAGGGCATGAAAGTTGGGCATGAAAGTTCTGCCATACCTTGATGATTGGCTGATCTGTGCACCATCCCAAACTCAGGTGGCCCAGGACACAGAATGACTCCCCTCCAATGTGGCTCAATTAGGCCTCAAGATAAACCTGGAGAAGAGTTGTCTGGAACCCTCTCAGTCCACGACGTTCTTTGGTGTGGCCTTAGACACCACAACTATGAGGGCCTGTCCATCCCCTCAACATGTGGATGACATCCTACACCTTGGTGTCCCTCTGGGCTCAGTTCCATCCCACAGAGAGGCTGTCACCACAGATGCATGCCCCTCAGGATGGGGTGCAGTGTGGCAGAGCAGGGCGGCTCATGGACAGCGGTCCATAAAAGACCACTCCGAATATATCAATGTGCTGGAGCTGATCCAGCTCTCAAGCACTTCCTGCTGTACCTGAGAGGGAAGCATGTGATCATTCGGTCAGACAACACCTTGACCATATACCACATCAACCATCAGGGCGGGACCAAGTCTGCATGGCTGCAGCAGGTGACCAAGGGCCTTCTGACGTGGGCAGCCCCCTGCCTGACCAGCCTGCAGGCAATGTATCTACCAGGGGAGCAGAACCACCTGGCAGACTTCCTCTCTCGACACAAACCTCCACCAGGAGAGTGGTGTCTCCACCCAGAGGTGGTGCACACCATCTGGAGCCTCTTCGGCAGAGCTGAAGTGGACCTCTTTGCCTCAGAGGTGTCGACCCACTGCCCTCTCTGGTTTTCCTTGGCGGAGATGACCAGCTTTCTTGGCCAGGAAGCACTAGCTCACCCTTGGCCAGAGGGTCACCTATATGCCTTTCCACCGCTACCTCTGATTCTCTCAAAGCTTCATAGAGTCCTTCAGGAGGGTCATAGGATTCTGCTGGTGGCCCTCTTCTGGCCAGCAAGAACATGGTTTCCTGTCCTGTGCAGACTCTGTTGTGCCGTATAATGGCGACTCCCCGAAAGGAAAGGCCTACTGTCACAATTAGGAGGTCGAATCTGGCATCCCCATCCACAATGCCTCCAACTGTGCATTTGGCCGATGGAGGGCCAGAACCGCTGCTGAGCAGCTGTGCGGACCCTGTTAGGCATACCATCTTGAACGCCAGAGCTTCATCTACCCGATTGCAGTATGACAACAGGTGGAAATTATTCTCGGAATGATGTAAGGGCCGGAGTGAAAACCCAGTGCATTGCTCTGTGCCTACTATTCTGGAGTTCCTGCAGCTCTTTCTGGACAAAGGCTGGTCTCCTTCTACCCTGGAGGTGTATGTGGCAGCAATATCATCTCGACATGCTAGAGTCAATAATGGCACGGTAGGGAGCCTGGTGTCCCTCTTCCTCAGGGGGGCTCAGAGGTTGCATCTTCCTAGAGCCCCAAGAACTCCATCATGGGACCTGCCTCTGGTGCTGGAGGCTCTATGCAGGCCTCCATTTGAGCCCCTGGCACAGGCAGAGCTGAGGTGGGTGTCATGCAAGACTGCAATCCTCCTGGCCGTTACCTCAGCAAAATGCGTCAGTGAGCTGCACGCCCTTTCTGTCAGTGACTTGTGTCTGAGGTGGAATTCAGACGGTTCAGGTATAACCTTATAGCCGAATACAGCATTCCTCCCTAAGGTGCTGTCACACTCGCACCTCAACCAGTCTATGCAGCTTGCACTGTTTTAACTCCCACCAGGAGAGAGGGGGGACAAGGCGGAACTGTTGTGCCTAGTGAGGGCCTTGAGAGCTTATATTACAACTACCGCGTGCATTCGGCTCTGTTATGGTGGCCCTAAGAAAGGTTGTGCTCTCTCCAAACAGCGCCTGTCCCATTTGATCTTGGATGTGATTTGCCATGCATATGGGGCGAGTAACCGTCCCCTACCATCAGGTGTGAAGTGACACTCCACCAGGAGTGTCTCTACATCATGGGCTGCCCTGAGAGGAGTACCCCTGGAAGATATTTGGGCCACTGCATCATGGGCATCACCAGGAACATTCTCCAGATTCTATTGGGTGAATGTTGCCACCCCTCATCCACTGGATGTGGTCCTGTTGCCGGAGCCCTCCGATTCTACTCATTGAGATTTGTAGTCAGGATTCCTTGTTACTTTGCTGGTATAAGTCAGTCAGAGCTTAAAGCATCGCCTCTGGCGGTCAGCAGGGATGAAATAGAACGAAAGTTACAAATCTAACTACGGTTCTATGAATCTCAAATGACCGCCAGACCGCCATTCTGTCACTCAGAATGGTCACCATTCACTTCGGTTGTTGGGAACATGACTGCAACATCCTGTGAAACTCCAGGAGTTTTATGAACCTAAAAACTTCCCCCGACCTTCCATCATCATGATTGTGAGGAAATGATGACTGAATTTTCATTTTTGAGTGAACTATTCTTTTAAGAACATGTAGTTTATGGCAGCCAGTTTCATGTTGGAAATTTTCCACCTCATCTGGCATAAACAAGGGCAGAATAAATAGGGACTTCATGTGAACAATATATAGACCTAAATAAAAGCAAAGAGAAAATATAGAAAAAATCAAGCAAATAGAGTTTTGTTCTCAATACCTCCAAAAGGTGTTGTACAAAAGCCCTGAAGGTCACAACATTTCAAAACATATGGGAGAAATGTTTTCTAAAGTGTTTTTTGAGACATGTATTTTATGAAACATTGTTTTGTGAACTGTTTTCTGAAATTCTGTTGTATTTTGTGAAATTTAATGTTTTTTGAAGTGTGCTCTGTTATATTGTTGTGTTTTGTTAACTTTGTTTGGCTGCATTAACATCAGCATAAACATCAATATTAACACTATCTCCACCTCTAAGTGTTCCTCACTGAACTGCTGCTCCGTCCTTTGTCTCTCTCTCTCGCTCATCAGTTCCTCGTAGCATCCTGTTTGCCCTCTTTGTTTTTTTGTCTTCTCATGCCTAAGTAATTAGATAAACACTGCTTTAATATCTAAATTCTGAGTAATACTTAACAATGATAATGGAGTAATTGTAACAGTTAAAGGAGAAGTTAAGTTTTTTGCACATTAAGCCTTATAATAAGGATATTTACGATCATATATGATGTTCTGCAGCATTATTATGACGAACAGTGCAATCCTGAGAGCTGGAGCTTGTTGCTGATGTCACTGCTAGCTAAAAACAATGGAGGTTTAGGGGCACAGAAAGTGCTTTTACAATCTGTCAAAAAAAAGGTTGTTTTAAAAGATGTGACAATCACAGAATGTTTAGTGGTTTTCCTCTCATGTTCTGAGACACAAAGCTTTTAACCCGGAAACAGCTGTTTGTTTGTTTCGTTGTTTAACTTTGTGTTTTAGTGTCGGAACATGAGAAGACGCCACTAAACATTCTGCAATAATCTCATCTTTTAAAACAACCTTTTTCGAAGGATGTGTTTTCAACTAGCGGTGATGTCATCAAGGAGCTCCAGCTCTCATGACTGCACTGTTCATCATAATAATGCTGTAGAACATAATATATGGTCGTAAATATCCTTATTATAAGGCTTAATGAGTGATAAACCAAACTTCTCCTGTAAGTGAAATTATGGCCACAATAAATGTTTCGGCATCAGGATGATGACAATATTTTCTGAGTGTAGTTACCCTTCTGACCCTGTTTTGTTTCTCATCTGCTTCTCTCAGGTATGGGATGTAATGAATGTACCCATCCGTCATGTCAGCATTCTCTCAATTCTTTTGGCATTGGGCAGTGTGTGGAGTGTGAAAGTGGGGTTTTGGTGCTGGATCCCACCTGTGGACCAAAATGGAAGATGGCCTGTAATAAATGCAATGTGGTGGTGCACTTCTTTGAACATGCACACAGAGTGCAGGTAAGAAACTATCTCACACATGGTGTCCTATTTCAGAAAAATCTAATATATACAACACAAGGTCGCATTCAGTGTTTGCACAGGTTTTATATGCTGAAAACAGCACATGCATTTTGTTATGTAATAATCCAGAAATCTGCAGGCCAGATTTATTCCACAAGATTATGCCAGACTTTCTGTGAGGTTTAGGATATGGCTCACTCAAGTTACAACAATTGCTTGATCGTGAAACATCAAAGTTTGACGCCACACTACAAATATGCTGTTGAACCAACAGTAAAAACTTCTCTATAAAGCACCACAGAGGTGATTTGATTGTACGGACCCAATTGGAAGTTGATGTCATTAATTCACAAGAGGGAGAACAATCTATAAAATAAACTCACAATTCAAAATGACAGACTTCTTGTTGTCTTTAGGCAGTGGATTCAAGAAACTTCTTTTGGAAATCTAGGTAGGATACACATGCATACTGGTTTACATATATGTATAGATAAAATGTCCCTGGAGGGCTTCTCTTTATTAATACTGTAGAGGGAGTTATCAAACCAATTTGTTATACCCAGTCCTCAGACCCACTTGACATGTCCATTGGATTTTTTTTGTTGTTGTTTTTCCATTTTTGGGTATACCAAGGCTGTCAAAAATGCTGAGAAGAGCTAGAAAATGCTATATGACCAACATGCCACCCTAAAACCCAAATGTTGACATCAAATTCAAGTATTAAACACCTTAAACAGTCTTGAAAATTTTAATTTAATGCATGAAATCCAATCCTGTGCTGCTGCTCCACTGTCTGGAAAATGTAAATATGCACATGGTCACAAGACAGTGTGTAACTCAAGTACTGGTAACGATTAAGCGTTTAACTTAACACACTTACTCACAAAAGTTACTGCTTGCACCTCCTGAATGCACATCACTTTGCATCGTCCGTTGATGCACATCAGGAAGAGTCTCTGAAGTTGGGGGGTTGCACAGAATGCACAGCCTTACATAGAAGAGCAAAATGCTAAAATAATGTTGGATCTGCTGGAGAGCAAGTGCTCTGTTGCTATAAAGCTTCCAGCGGCCATTGGCAGCCTAAACAACGCTTATGGTTTCAACGCTTATGGTTGTTAACAGTAATTAAATGGGTTAACATAGATCCATTCCTCTGTGAAGGACTGTTACTGGGTGGAAATAACACTGATTAAAAATTTGGAGCAGACTCCGCTCATTCCTTGTGATGCCTTTTTTTTGTTTGTTTGTTTGTTTTTTAAGGTTTTCTCAATTTAAATCTAACATCATCTTTTTATCCTGATTCTGCCTTTTCTTCCTGTAGGTTGCTCAGGAGACCTGCGACTCCTGCGACGCCTCTCTGGTTGCAGTTGACTTTCACAAGACTCGCACTCCACTTCCTGGTAATGAGACCCAACACACTGGCTGTGTTTTCTGTGATCCAGTCTTCCAGGATCTGGTGGAGCTCAAACATGCGGCTGTGAGGCATTCCAGAGGAGGTGGAGCCAGACGAGGCGGACGTGGGCGAGGCAGGGGACGCCGTGGCAACCCTAAAAAACCTAAAGACAAAATGGCCGCGTTAGCAGCTTATTTTGTATAGTGTGTCTGTGTAGCGTGTTCTGTTTCTGAACAAATATCTTACAAAGGTGTAATTGTCAGTGGATGAATTAGATTAAATAACAATGACACAACTGTTCCATTTGTATGAACATATATATAATAAACTTGTCAAAACATGAGAACAAAGTGCTTTACAGAACACACACAGTATAACAACCAATAGAACACAGTCTATTCAAAAACTGAAAACCACAATGCATCCAGCCAAGATAAAACAAAACATACATAAAAACAGAACGCAAGACCTAGTAATATACCCCCCCTCAAAAACAACAACAACAACAACAACAACAACAAAAGATGATGTTAAATGATGGTTAGAAACTATTCAAATGGAATTATTATTTTGAAAAAAGCTTTCCTGTACAGGGAGGTTTGAGGAGGTCCACAGCTGCATGGTTCTGACTGAAAATGCCCTGTTTTCTTTTCAGTTCAGGCAGGCTGAGGGTATACTGAGCAGGATCCCGATTTCTGCTTTAGATAAAGAATTTTTTGTTAAAATTGTTTCTAAATTTAAGAAAGTATGAGTGTATTTGTTCCTGGGTGATTTGTTTGTCAGACCAACCCTAAATTCAACATCACACCTGAAATGTTACGGGGGGAGTTTTTGGTTTGTTTTTTAGGTTGGAAAACAGATCTCCAGGATTCTTTTTAAAGTCGTGTGAGTGAGTTTTCGGGTGGCTGAATTTGCATTAAAACTGTTGTCTAACATGAGATGTGGGGTGTTTCAGCCATTTTTACTGAAGTTACAACAACTGCCCGTTTCAGGTGAATCAATTGAAAGTGCCACCATGGCCACACAGTTTGACAAAAATTTAATTTATTTCATTTTCATCATAAACAGGTTGTAAGAATGCAAAACCAAATTTGATGTCAATCTGATAAAATATTAGAAGGGATTTGTTGGAGTACGCTGGGAAAAGGCAAAATTTCCAACTGCATTTTGAATTGTTAATGTCTGGTCATTGGCCTGCTGACTTTCAACATCTATGAGAAAAGCAGTAAAGGGTTGCTTCAATGCAATTTTGTTGAGGGTGCTATCAACCATTTTGTCACACCCAATCCTGAGATTCATTTGGAAACAGGTTTTCATTACTTCTGACAGGTGAGCCAGTTTGCCAGAGTTTTAGAGCATCCCCTGACCCTCAACACATAGCATAACTTATTTTGACTGTAGACTAAGCTACTTTCAAGATGATTTCAAAAGTGGTCATGGCAGCGCCACCGTATGGTCAATAAATGTCATTTTAGGTACCTGAGTAGGGACGAATCTGCAACCCATTTGACTGTTCTTACAGTTTTTGTGTCAGCCACTTTTTGCAGAGAAACTTTCAAAAGGAAACTATTATATATTTGTCAAGAAAAATTGTGAGTTTGAGTCGCACAAATTATTATTGTTGAGTTAAAAACAGATGATCAGAAAAAGAAGATGTGCACACCTTGATGCTGGCTGGATTTGAACAAGTGACATTAGCTTTTGTGTATTTAGATTGCTAGACTACGGGGCAACCTGACTGTCACTTTTGAAAATTCTGAAAGAAGTGAATCATTTGGAGAAATGTTATCAAACATTTGCTGACGTTGAAAATGTTGTGCATACTGTACTGATTATATTGACACTGAAAGCCATTGTTTAAAAAATCTGAACACCAAACAAAATGTATCAAAGAATGTCTGTCGATTATGGAGGTATTTGAATAAAAATTTGGGAGATACAGGGTTATTTTTTTGATTGTGCATATTTTAAAAAATAGAGTGACAGACTTCTGAGTTGAATAGCCAATAGAAAATCTTTTGTCATAATTCATTGTAGAATTCATTGTATGAAAGATGTACAGATAATTTATTTAATTTTTTTCAAATTTGGAGTGTTAAATTTATAATTTTAGATTTTTTTTAATGTAAAGGTTACACCCTCTTTATTCAGGCATTGTTATTAAATTTATACATAGACTGAGTCAAAACCACAGACAGTAAATAGTGAACTGAATCACCATGACGACACCTACTGATTTGTGGACTAATGTCTGAAGTTGAGTGAACACTCCTGAAAATGTGATTTGAATTTTGTTTTGATGAGTAATTGCAAGTTTTTGAAAATGAGTCAGTTTGATAAAGATTTTTGTTTATGTCGAAATGGAACGACTTATTGATTGAGATTGTTTGTTTGTTTTTTTAGATGGAAAAAGCTTTAGCCTGAAATTTTGTTTCTTAGAGCAGCAGACCATCAGAGCCGAGGTGGAGATTAAATCAGAGAATAACACACAGAGATAATTGCGAAAATGTAAACTTGTAATTTACAACACCGAGAGTGTCTTTTTTTGTGCTTGAGTATATGGTGAAATTTAGACGAATTTGGTAAGTTTTGGTGTCAAGGGTTGTGCTGCACTAGTAGCCTACTAAAAAAATACAAAGAAAAAGGATGAGAACGAAACTTGCGGGAGTCGTTGCTAATAATAATAATAATAAGAAGAAGAAGAAGAATTAATAATAATAATAATAAAAACGGGAAGAAGAAAAAGAAGAATTTATTGCATTGCATTTATTACATTTGGGCCTAAATATGGAAAAATAAATAAATATGGGTCGGCAAATATTCTAGTATATTAATATTGGTACGGTTAGGGACATACGTTTATACGTCTACGGTTATGGTCCTTTAATTCTGCAGCGGAAGGAGGAGCGACGCGTTGTGACGTCACGTGGGTGGTCCAGTTGTGTTAGCATAGCGTAGATGTGTTGATGCTAGCGATAGTGAACAGATTGTAACGCTTGGCGTCAGTGTTCTCACCATCTGTTCCAGCACCGCAGGTCTGTGTTCATATGCTTTTGTAAAATGGACATATTTTAACGTTAATTTATGTTTCTGAAGGGCTTTTCCTTTAGCTTTCGGTCTGTCGTTTGTGTAACGTTTAGCCAACTTGCAACGCCAAGACATCTCAAACTTTGCTAGCCCCAGGTAACGTTGAGATGAAGAGGAAGTCTCTGCTCGTTGGAAAAGAAATACGATTGTAAAGCAGGCTGTGAGGACGACAGAGTACCATCAATGCACCGTCGACACTCGGCACGAGAGTCATGCGACTTTGACGTTCGAGACACCGAACTGCAAAATAACATGAAACGTTATCGTTAAACTGGAGAGTGAAGCAGCGAGATTGTAAACATGTAACTATGAACTTACAATGTTGGAAGCCTTTGTGGAAATAAAATGTAACATAGGCTGATTCTTGTACCAGTGTGTAACGTTAGCTTCCTTTTTTAGGCAACATTACGTTACAGGTTAATGTTCGCTTTTATAAGAACGAAAACGCAGCCACCTTTAGATTGTGTTCATTAAACGAGCAAATTCTCACCTTAAAAGCACTCATGAGAACATGTTGGAAAGGAAAATTCTCTTAGTGCATTTTGATTTCCTCTCTTAAATTTGGTCGTATTATTTTAACCTGTTAAATATTATTTTTGACCTGTAAGTTAAAGTGAGTACATTAAACTATAAGTTGTGCTGCCCATTGTTCTGTTCTGACAGACTCCAGCATTGTTATCTGACTAATGAAATAATAATGAGTGTATGTACTTATTGGGTTTACCGTGTGATAGTTCAGATGCCTGTGGGTGATGTTCGTGTTGGGTTTCCATCACAGTGTCAGAGTGCAGTTTGAAGCCTTTCAAGCCTCCTCGAGTGACCTGGGAGCCCTGCAGCCCTGTGGGCCTGAGAGTTTACTGCAGCCACAGTTTGTCAGCAAGATGGAGGAGGCGGCCAAGCACTTCTTGGGGAGGTTTGTGGAAGAGTTCCCAGCTGTTCTGGAGGAAGACAGTCCGCTGCCTGTCAGCCCTGTGAGTCACAGAGTGTCACTGGAGGAGCTGCATGGAGAGAGCCTTAATCTGGGCCTCAGACTGCTGGCTGCCAGGTATGACTGGGAGGTAGAAATACCCACAATGCATTTTACACGTGTGACAAATCTGAAGGACAGGAAGAAGCCACAGCAGCGCAAGATGAAAAAGCACACAACCAAGCTGAATACAACATGCTGTCGGTGCTCTTGTCACGCCTGATTAAGGTCACTCTGGTAATTCCCAGAGGTGGAAATTTTGATTCCTATAGTGGAAATATTGATTAGTTATGTTAATTTGTATGAGCAGGATGATTTCTATAAGCTTAACTTTTTGTTTTCTTCATGTTCTATACACAGTCTGTTGTTCTTTAACCCTGGTGCAGTGATGTTGGTTTACATTATGGCTGATGTTTTTAAGGCTTTAAAGTGTGTTTTCTAGGCTATTGTGTTTAACCATTTTGTGCTGTACTTCCTGATTTTATCCTGAATTACTTCATGTAATGTCAGTAGAAGTACTGTTAATGAAAATCATCTGCCATAACATGCACATTATAATACAGGTATTTTTGAAAGTCTGTTGTATTCCACAGACCTCATCTTTGACATGTGGTTTCCTTTCAGCAGTTTTCATTTTGGCCACCTGTAGCCAGTGTTGGGCAGATAATATTAGGCCTTCTTTTTTCAGGGACAAGTAGTGCAACTAATAGAATTTCGGTAGTGATGTTACAGTTAATCCAAATTAAATAACTTATTACTTTTGTGTGTTGTCTATCCTTGAGGATAAACAACATGCTGCAATCTATTTTTCCTCCCAATGAGCTGGACAAATTAATGGATCCTCATGTG
>JAPQLA010000021.1:6938814-6950817 GCA_029822935.1 Naso vlamingii
ACCCAGCTGTGTGGAGGCCTCCACCAGGCTCCAGGGCTGACAACGCCGCTGTCCGATGATCAGGTCCAGCACATAGGCCTTCAAACCATCCTGCAGCACCTCATGCAGAGCTGGGCACAGGTACTTCAAGATGAGATGACCCACATTGGGACTGACCCAGCTGTTGCCAAGTTTAGCCTGGTAGGGTGGCAGAGAAACGTTGGTGGATAAAGGAAATGAAAGTGAAACAAATCAAGGAACTGGGTTTAAGATTAGGGATCAAAGATAAAAAATGACGCAAAACTGTCTTTTCTTCCAAAACTGCTTCACTTTGTGTAGATAAGTATACAATTGTTTGTACTTGTGTGTTGACACTCATGATAAAGAAACAGAAAGTAAATATATTATCTGTTTGCTTTCAAGAAATGAATGTTGGACAGCTGTGTTGTTATGCCCTTTTGCTCCCTGGATTAGACTTATCTGCCGCCTAGTTTATTCCCTGTCTTATCAGCTCTGTGTAAATAAACACATGATGTAATTCAGTTCCCAGTTTGACGCTACTGAGGAAAATGTAAGTCATAGAAAAAACAATTAAATTTCTAAAAAATGTGTGTAGTGGTGGTCCCACTGCTTATGTACTGTAGAATTACTGAAATAACAGAAAAGATATCCAACAAACTTCTGCACATTTGAGCCCCAAACATAATGTGACACTAAGCTTGATGTTTCACATCTGGGAAAGGCAGCAATGTCTTCAAGAATAAAGACTAAGTAAAGCATGAAAGCAATTTTATGCACCAATTAAATCACTGCTGTTGCAAAATTAAACTAAAACAAATGGTAAGAGAATGGTTAAGAAAACAGATGGGGCAAGATTGGCTTGAAACTAATGAGATCTGCTAACTAAGAGATTTCAGGTTCTCTTGCATCTCACCACACAGCAGAGGTGTCAATAACTTGTTGTCCAAAGGGTGGTATGAGCATGCTGTGTGTGCTTTGATCAGTCAATGTTAGTTAATTTGTGTATTTGTCAAGCAGTCATGGACCTGATCCACCAAAAACTCCAACAGTACCTTCACATCCGGGTCTCGACTGGTGCCGAAGTGTGCCACGATCAGATCTACTGCTGTGTTCACGGCTTTTACCAAACCTGACAGAAATAAGGGAGGGGAGAATAAAGAAAGAGTTTGGAGAAATTTTTTAAGGCCTCAAGTAAAAGTGCCTTTACATTAACTTCCATTTGATGTAAGCGTCTTTTTAAATCCATGATTTGTTTCCTGTATGATCCTCCTCTGCAGGGCTGTTAGATTCATGAGGATTCAGACTTAGCACACATCTTGCCGTGTCCTTTATCTGTCTTTGTGCTTCAAATCTGCATCAGCTCAGTGTTGGATTCACGGAGGCAGCAATAAGTTGTGCAAAGAACAGCTTGGACTGCTTTCTAGGGATTTGTCAATCATTAGCTTGCTTGGAGAGCAACGCAAAACATACTGATGTCACAATTTACAAACCCCACAATTCAAATCACTTTGCCAAAGTTACAAAATTGTAATAACACACTTGAGGGCCAAACTGTGCTATTTCTCTTGTGCGTCAGCATTGACAAATAACACGTTTTTGGGAAACAATACATCTGAAACAAAGGGAAAAAGTCTCAATTAATCTGTCTCTCATTGTCCTGTTCATGTGCTCTTCAGCAGTGTATATGTGGGTCCACACAGGAAGGTTAACGTGGAAGATCCAGATTCAGTATGATGTCCCTGTTCATTATGCAAAACCCTGAAAACTCAAGAGGCACCCCCCCCAGCCTCATCTCCTTGTCAACAACACTGCATCCTCATGACATGTCATTCTCTAAACCATGATGTCAGATTGTTTGTTATTTGATTTTTTCTGATATGTTATTATTATTGTGTTACCTCACAATACCATACATTATATACACCAGAGGTTTTACGCTGTTAAAGGCTCCTCTTTGTATTAGAAAGAATAAAAGACTGAAAAATCATGACAAGCATGCCCCATTGTTGGATTGATTTGTTTCAAATGCAAATTTAGAAGAGCCGCTGTAGTCTTGTTCATAAGTTATTGTTGCGATGCTTTAGTGGAAATGTCTGCAGCAAGATATTTGGAGATGAAAAGATAGAATGAAAACGCTAGAGAGGATATCTACTGATTGTCTTTTGTTCATCTCTTCCTATAACTGTTAAGATGTGACTGAAACTTTGGTCACATGATGAAAAACAATCGGTCTCCATGTCAACTGAGCATCTCCTTCAACTGATGAAGACCACAAGATGTGACTGACAGTCTTAGAAAGACCATGTAAGTTGGTGTGATCAGGGTTTTTGGGGGGTTAAATATTTATGTATCTTGCCCTGTTTTTGACTACTACAGAAGTTAGTTACATGGCCAAGTTTTGGCCAAGAGACAAAATGAATAATGAACTTATGTTTCACCGGTCAGTTAAATTTATCCAATACAAACCCAACCCCACCCATCCCAGCCATCAGAAAGTGAGAGGAGCAGAATGTTTGACACAGGAACTAAAACTGAAACTCATTTTCTGGAGTCAAATGCATATGACAGAGTTATTAAGCTCCCAAGTTCTTGAAAAGGGGTTATTGGAAAAGTAACAAAATTAAACCAAGTGACAATTAGTGCAGCAACACTCACAGACAACAGAGATTAAAGGTAGTGAGCTCAAAGACAAGTAGCTCACTATAAGACATTTAGCTGTTTAGGAATTAAATATTTAGAGACTTTCTATTGATTTCCACTGTCATTGTCGATCCCGCACATCCACACACACAAAGCCTCACCTCTCTTCTGTGTCAGATCCACAGAGATGTGGGACTGCGAGGAAGAGCAGGAGGAGGAGGAGGTTGAAGCGTCGGGGGACAGGCAGAACTCTTCGGGAGGTTTCTCAGTCAGGGAGAAGTAGTCCGGCAGGAAGTCGCTGTGGCTCTGCTGCAGCTTAGCTGATTGGCCGACTGCTGAGACACATACACACACGTACATGTACAGATGGTGAGATACACAGAAAAACATTCACCAACTCATTTTGAAGTTTTCTAAGCCTTTAGGGATCCATTAGAATGCAGCTGCATATGAGAATTCAAGGAAAACATTTATAAACCTCTAGTGGATTTGATCTCAACGGAATATTGTAGCAACATTTTGGCAGTGACCCTGAGATAATGGATTCTTTTGCCCTTGAACTCCTTAAAAAAGTCTAAGTACTTCAGTATCTTAGTCATTTTTTAAAATATCTCCATAATCTGGCATTCGCTCCAACACACTCAATAAAACTATGAGCACCATTGAGCCGCCCCGCCGTGTGGCCAGACATGGCTGAAGGGAAATCGAACACATTCCTTCTGGCAGGTCGTGGTCCCCCACCCCTTCGGGGTTCCAGGTTACCAGTGTGGCCCCCTGAGACCCTCTCCACTCCCAGAGGGTTTCGGCGACGGTACTCCCTCCATTTGAGAGCCTGGGGAGAGAGGTGGTGCGCTGTTGGGGAGGGTGTTAGGAATATGACCGAGGGTCAGGTTCGGGTAAAAGGATGGATTATTGAGTAGATGGATAAAAAGTAAATATGGGAGAAAAGTAAAGTAAAGGACAAGAGGAAAAGGTGAAAGGAGGGCAAAGGGTCAAAACATGAAGGGAGAAAAGAAAGAGAGAGAATAAGACAACAGTAAGAATGTAAAAGAGCACAGCTTCAACATCTGAACTACACATAGCCTACAAACTGTTCTAAATTATAATAAACACTAAAAGTGAAACCAAAGGCAGTCATGTGCTATCTTTTAAAAGCAGCAAAACATTTAAAGGTTATGTGTTTCATTCTTTGGGCAAGGCTGGTGTGGATAAACTACAACTTTCCATCATGTGCACCACAACAAGAGATTTCAAAGTAGGGTTTTTTTATCGTTGTCAATGCACTGGGTGAGTTTATCAAGCTAAACCTAGCATTTCATTATATTTTAGTACCTTTTAATGTTGACCTGTTGACCGATTCTACCTTCAAGAGACTGACAATTGCAAGAAAGCAAATTTAAAGTTCCATGATAAGGAAGAACAAAGCAGGAAAAGATGAGCATCGTAAGTATGTTGAAAGAAAAAGTCGCAGATAGAGTAAGAAAAATCTGAGGTTCAACCGAGCAGAAAATGTATACTTGAACTTGTGAGGTCAGATTTTGTTCTGTGGTAAGTGACTGATACGAGCAATAGGAAAAAAGGGGACTAATTGTGTGTGTTTTTGATTTAAACTTTATCTTTAGGAACGACAAATCTCTACTAGACAAACAAAAACTGATAACAAAACGACATTTCCAAAAGATTCGATGAGGTTTGTGATATTTTAGGATTTGCACTCAGAATGAGCTATTTATCAGACACGAAGATGTTGTGCCTTGTTGCTGTGTGATTTTTGCCATTGTGTGCATACAAAGCAAAACTTCAAGGAAATCTACCCTACTGGAGATCTACAAGTATGTTGTATTTTTAAATGTCTTAAGATCAAGCCATGTAACTACTACAAGTTTGTTTTAACCTCAGTATTGTTGCTGCTTCTTTATGTAAGTGCTGTTTGCTTTTGTACACACTTAAAGATTTCAACCTCTATTTTCTTCAGGAGCAGCAGTGTTTTCTTGTGAGGTCACCATACTGTATGAATAATTCTTCAAGGACACACTTAAATTCTTTTAGAACCTACCATTGTGTGTCCTTGCTCCAGGTCCTTTGCTTCCCTCCACGTGATTTCCCGAGTCCAGACAGCCAAGTGGGCTCAGTGTGTCACTGTGGAGAGCTGATAAACTGGACAGAGCTCCACGATGGAAACAGTGTCCCTGCACTGCTGGCAGCATCGGAGGCACCGTCCCTCTCTTCACCCCGAGGGATGGGGGTGGAGGGGTACACGGTAACTGCACTGATCCTACTCCCTGCTTTCCCGTGGGTGGGGTTTGCAGAGGGGCGAAGCCTGCTGAAAGCGGGCAGGAGAGGCTGTGTGGTGGCTGAGGGCTTGGGGTGCAGGTAGAGCAGGTCCCAGAGCTAGGCGCCCCCTGGAGGCGAACCGGGGAGTAGCTCCCAAGAGGCGAAGGTCGAACTGAGCCAGGAGGAGGGGCTGCTGTAGTCCCCTGGTACCTGTGCACGTTTTCAGCCGCATCTTCACTTTCCTCTCCCACTGGACCTCCAGAATCAGAACCAGAGCCCGAGCTGGAGCGGGCCTGCATGCCAGAGACGTAGCCTGTAAGCAGGGGCAGCAGAGGCTTGGGCTGCGGAGGTTTGGAGGCAAACTGGTGGTGAAAGGTGAAGGGCTGGATGGGGAGGGTGGTGGGCCGCTGGTCCTTCCTGTAGCGGACCACCGCCGGGCGGCTGTCTGAGGAAGTCGAGAGACCACCTGGATGAACACACGAAGAAAAGCAGGGATGAGGAAGACGAAGGTGTCGCATCTCTGACAGCAACATTTAAAAGGAAATATGAAGAACAGAAGCACTCAAGTGATGTTTGGTTTCATCACGATTATGTAGTATGAGAATCACCTCTTGATTTAACACAAGACAATTCAACAGTGCCACAAACCCAAAAATTACCTTGAAGTTGAATCAACACCTTTTTAAACAACAACCAAATATCAAACAAGATGGCAGCACCTGTATCAGGGATAACTTTGCTTCATTTTGGACAAAGGGAGGAAGTAGGATCAGTGGGTACAACTGTAAGCTAAATGTAAATATTTAGCTTTTTAATTAAAAAAAAAAAAAAAAAAAAAGATTATTCAGTGAATATGAAGTCAGGAAATAATCACAATCAATCAAACATTTCCCAAAATCTTCCAACTGCTTACGTCCAACCAACAGTGCAAAACTAAAACAAAATACATTTTTTTAATATCTCAGACATAAAAATGCTCACGAATCACCAAAAAAACCCAATAAAATAATTCTGATTAGCTCTAATTCCAGATTTATCAATTAGTCAAGGCACTTGGTAGCTCAGTCGGTAGAGTAGGCCACATATACAGAGGCTGTGACCTCGCTGCAGTGGTCACGGGTTCGATTCCACCCTGTGGCCACTTGCTGCATGTCATTCTCTATCTCTCTCTCCTGTTTCCTGTCTACTCTTCAGCTCTCCTATCATAAAATAAAGTCCCAAAAATATCTTTAAAAACATTAGTTAGTCCACTGATCCTTCCAGCAGTAAAATGTATGACCACTGCGGTCAGAATCGAAACCAAAGACACCAGAAAACTGCCCAGTCATAAGTCACAAAGATCAACAGACCTGATCACAGATAGCCATGCCTCTGTTAGACATTGCTCTGTCAGGTCCACGTGCACACACATATAAATTCACAGAAACACAAAGACACACACATAGACTGAACCTGAAGGCACTGCGTCAGGAGACACCAGCAAGGAGAAGCCTTTTTCTGCACTTTTTCTCTGCAACTGAGTCAGTATCTGTGTGTGTTTTTCTCTGTGTGAGTGTGAGTTCCTAGATCCAGTGCAGCGTACGACAGATAGAAGCCTGTGTGACGTCGGCGGTGTTGCGCAAGCTGTTTGTCACCCAAAGGCCGGCCCACCAATGCCACCTGAGCTGAGTGCAGTGTTGCTTCTTGGCCACAGAGGGCGACATTGACCTGCTGTAGAAACATGATGACAGAGGGAGGAGGGGGGGGGGGTGCTACACACCCAGCAGGCCTGAGCTCCCACTGGGGATGGAGGATAGAAACACTCCCTTTCTGTCAATCTCACATTTGCTCCGTCATCCCTCTAATTACCATTTTGTTTCATTTGCTCTTCCTCCTCCTCTCTTACTTCCTCTCCTCAACCCTCTCCTCTCTCACTGTTCCATCTGCTTCCTCCTTGCCTCCTGTCTCTCTTTCACAGATGAATCCATTAGACAGTCAGTCGATGCTTTTTCTTTGCAGCCCCGCACTTCATGTTAGCATCATTAGCGAGCTGCTTCCCAAAGGCTTTTAAAGAGGCCTGTAGGCTGCGGTGAAACAACCAGCTGACTCGAGTGAAGTCTAATGAATAATATATGGAGTGAGATTCAAATGCTGCACAGCCTCACGTTATAATCTTAAATCATCAGTCTACATGAACACAGTGTTCATGTAGACTGTTCACAGAGGGTGTTTCTGAAGCATCAGAAAGACACACCTTGTTCTTCAGAATGATCCATTTCCTCAATTCTTCTCATTAATCTGACCTCTGCCTTGCATGACATTGTTGTGTCCTTGGTCTCACTGCAAACAGTCAACTAACAAGTCACAACTGAACAGCTTAAAGCAGAAACGGGAAGCTCTAGCACGTGAGACAGTGTACCTAACGGATCGACCATTCTGTCTATAAACATCAGAAAAGAGTAAAAAATTCTCATCTTGAATTTTCCAACAACAGGCAAATGAAACGGAGTTCCACAAGGTGATGTGAATGCAAAAAGTCTTGTCAGATAAATGATTCTGCACTCAACAAAGAAGCTATTTCACGGTTTAATTAAATGACATGACAGACAGACAGCCTTCTTCAGTGTCTGCAGCCTTGATGAAGGGTCAGAGCTCGACAAAGTGGCAGAAAAAATTGCCATCTAATTGAATTACGCTTTAAAAACGACAGTCTTAGTCATTGTGACCCTGCTGCTTCTCTGTGTGCTCTGTTGTTCAAACCAACACAGTCTTTCACACATGCTGCACAAGCCTCAGGGCCCCATTTTACAGCTTGTTCTGATATTCCCATCGCATCACGCACTCGCCTGCACGTTTGCAAGTGGTTGTATTCTCAAGACTCATAATAATTCTCTTCAGGTTATGTTTGTATTTTCCTGTGGGTGACATCTTTGACAGTAAATAATTTGTGGTCTTCGGCACTGCACTTCTCAGAGATCACTAGGAAATTAAACCTGGGCAGCACTGGGACTTCTGCTCCCTACTGATCTTTATTTCAGCCACTGAGTTCCATAAAATATATGACAAAGTGCACAGTCATGTTTATTTACTGTATATATTTAACCACTCGACTTTCTGTATTTACTTGTATATATCATCATTTACCCACTGAGTTTATCTCCTACTGCTAAATATTTAAGCAGTAGCTCACAACAGGCTGTGTTATGCTGTGAATATATCACAGCTGAGGGGCTTTTTTCTGCCTGATGCTTCTATAAAACGGTTACAAAGTGCGGCAATATGTTACTTATGAACACATTTCAATTGAATCTGTTTTATTTTACACATTCATGAAGCATTCAAAGAGCATTGTCTTGACGATGCTACTTTGTGTCAGCCGTGAAGGTCCATTGGCTTGTGTTCAGTACAGCCACCGGGACAAAATACAGCGTGTCTTAACAGCCGAGAGCTGTTCAGGTCTCATTTCTCTTGAAGATATATTCTGCTCAAACCACACACAAACGGGCTACAAAGGAGGTCGAAGTTAATCTTAAACGTTTCCATTGTGCAGCAGTTGTAACAGTCAAGTCGACATTGTGAAATGCGTCTGCAGCTGTAAACGTCTTATTGTGTTTGCCTCCGGAGACACAAGCCGAGCCACTTAAACGTAAAGTGAAACAGAACTGTGCAAAAGAATTTCACATCATCATTGCTCTGAATGGTTTCTATACCACTGCTAGCAATCAATCAATCAGACTGCTTGATTTGAGCTGTTTTAAAAACGTATTGATCCAGTACTATTTTTAATGATTTTATTATTTAATCTCTCTTTAATTTTTTTTACTGTATACATGCATTTCATATCTATATCTATATATCAATATCTCTCTCTATATATATATATAGATATATATAGATATATGTATCTTTATCTATCTATTTATCTATCTATGCTCTTTTTAATACATCACTGTGTTTTTTTCCTCTTGTCTTTAAATCTCTTTAGAAAAATTAAGTGTTTCGTTTGTCTCCCACTGCAGAATGGTCAGAAGTCAGACTCAGCTGCAGAACAGCACAACGGGATGTGGCGGGAATAATAATCTCTTTCTTTGTTATAGCTAAGTGATGCTAACTGCCCCTACTGGATATTTCATGAAGTGTCATATGTAGCATTTTAACACCAAGTAATTACTTCCTCAACATATCTGAATCGATAATATGACTAAATACAAAGAAATCTCTGACAGCACTGGCAGCTGCTAATGGCCTTCATGTTGCTGAGTCACATTTTACTGAATTAATTTCAGAAAACAATACGAAGCTTAAACTGAGAGCTTGGCATGCAAGATTTCGACGAGTTTGTTAATAGAGTTTGTAGAAGTTAATCACTTGTCATCACCATTTGGCCACTAGACAAAAATATGATGAAAGTTCAGCAACTTTTAATGACACATCAGACAGGAAATGTTTTGTGGAGAACAAGAGGTGACATGGTCTTTTCCAGGAGCACAAAGAACTTCTGAAAGTTTCTCTGACTTTCCCTTGTTCTTCGAGACAAGTCGGGCCTACAGGCTTTCGAATTAGTGTGATACATACACACACACACACACACACACACACACATTATATGACATATGCACATCCAACACAAATGAAGACCGAACACAAGTATGCTGATGTGGAGCTTAGTGGGGGGTTTCTCTGCACCTTCATCTGCTCTCTCACCTGATTGTTATTCAGAACACGTTTGGCCCACTTCAACCCTTTATTCCCTCTGAAGCTAAGGATACACACTCTGCATCACTTTGTCCGAAACACAACTACAAGCTGGCACAAGGGAAATTCCTCACACACACAGAGCAAGTCTAAACATACAGAATTAAACAAAACCATGCACATATCACACATAGATAAAGTACAGATACAAACCACATGACCAAAAAGTGGACAAACATGCACGTAGCCTTGCTAAGTCCACTTTGATGTATTAAGCATTGTATCTTCCTGTGACCAAGTACACTTTACAGAGAGTTTCAGTTTTCAATAATTCCTTTTCTTTGATTTTGCTACTCCTTATCATCCTGTACCAGAATCAGCTAAACTCATTAACCATGTGAGGACAAATTCATGGACAAATTCTGGATGAAAAGTCTGTACCACAGCAACAAAGCAGGTTATATTTTAGATAAGGGCAGCAGGTCAATTAAAATAGCAAACTGCTTATCAGCGATTATAGCAGAAGTTGATGAACCAAGAAAAGTAAAATGCTGCAGTGAAAGTAGCAATCAACAAATGTGGATGGTTTTCAACAGCTTGTATTGTACTGTTTTTCCTTTATTAAAGTTTCTTCAGGCTGAGGCAGGCGGTTTATTTTTGGTATCATCAGGCAAAAAATCCATAATAATCTTTCAGCATATTGTAATTCAGGGGGTCTGAAAGCACCTCTTCTTAGCTCTGTGTTCAAGCTTCAGAAAATGAAGACCCTTACAGCCACTTTTCGGCCAATCACGGGTCATTTCAGAGAGCACGTGTTCCTACTGGTTGCGGTACGCTTAGTGACAGCCGCCGCTACAAGCTGATTGGCCGTTAAAACAAGCCATACGCTTTAAAGTTGCTTTAAGTTGCTGCTGCCAGCTTTAAAGCAACAATATGTAACTTCGATCACAGCCACTGCTTCGAGAAACGAAACTTAGCGATGCACGTTAATACGTTGCACAAAACAGCAATTTTAGTGAAACCGGGTCATATTTTACAGAGAAAATGTCCTCTGGTTTTCCCTCTGATGTCCTACGACTGCTCTGTCTGTCTACAGCCTTTTATTTCAGCGGAGTTGGTGAAGACCAAACAAGAGCTAAAAAGAGAGCAAATATCTGACATCCACATTCCTCCAGATTAATGCTAGTGTTGCTCCAGATCTGGATGTGTAAATTGACAATTGAATATAGTATTGTTCATGAATGTACCCTGTTGCTGTTAAATAAACCGATAAATAAAGAAAATAAGGAAAGACAGAGGGGTCGTACCTTCAGCCTTGGCCCTGGTCTCTTTCGCCCCCTCCTGGTATCGCTCAATGCTGCCTTGGCTGTAACATCTGGTGAAAGGTAAAGGTGACAAGCTCTGACTGTCAACCTGCTGCTCTGGGATCGGAGAGAAATCCACAGAAGAATGGGAGTGCGTGGAATAAGTGGAGGAGAAGGGATCTGTAGCTGTTTTCAGTGAAGGTGACCCCCCCGCACCTCCATTCTTCCTCTTGCTTCTCGCGATCTCTGCAAAGGAGGTGACTCGTGGTGGGGGAGGCGGAGCCGGAGCGGCGCCCTCGCTGAGCCGGACGGGGCAGCTCAACATGCGCTCCAGAGATCCGAGCCGAGGAGATGGAGACTTGTCCAGGTTGCGGTCGTAGCTGCGAGAACGAGGACGGCTTCCTGAGGAGGCTCCACCTCCGATAACACCACGGCCAACCAGGGGAGGAGAGATGTTGACATACACCTGGCCTTCAATCACAGCAGGAGCAGCTTCAGCTCCTGCAGCTTCCTGTATATTTTTCTTTTCCTGCTCCTCCTTCTCGTCGTCCTTCTCTTTATCATCATCATCATCTCGCTGGATGAAGAGGAACACAAAAGAGAAAGATAACAGAAAGGAAAAACAGGGTGGACATATTTTCACCAGTAGCTTATCAGATGAAACATATTACTCATAACTATATTAAAAATATTTAGGACAACAAATCAACAGCACACCAAAGATCTCAGCTTCCTTCAAGCCAGATTTGTTTTGACACGGGGCACTGATGGAGACTAATAGTAATAGCTATCAGCTCTTAGTGCTAAAATAATCCTTTAGACATGATATCAGATAACCATAGACAGCGGCTGTAATCTAAAATGAGCCAGAGACAGACTAATACCAGTGTCACGTCTATTTAAAGTCCAGGGTTACTGTCATTGTCACAAGGCCTTCGGTTAGTTTGTTCCATATCATTTAGTTGCTATTTATGCCTTATGTTGTTCCTGCTTTATCCCCCTCCTTGTTGAGTCTGATATTATTTGACTAAATAACTTGTATCTCTGCTTGCTGTTTTGACTTCTTCCATTTTTCTGGCCTTAACCAGTCAGGCTGTATTTCTAATCACAT
>JAPQLA010000021.1:7019689-7034027 GCA_029822935.1 Naso vlamingii
CATCACCACAGCCAACACCACAGCCATCACCACAGCCATCAGAGCAAAGAAGTGCATCTGCTGCAAGCAATGAATCCCAGCAAACATCTGTTAGCAGAGCCAAAAGTCCTAATATAGAGGGCTCACAAATAGAGCAACAGTTATCAGGTGATATGAGACCAGATTCAGGAAGTGGATCAGTTGATCTTTTCCCTGATACAGGAAGTGGTTCAATTGAGCTTTTGCAGGAAACAGGAAGCGGGTCAGTAGAGCTTCTTCCAGAAACAGAGTCATCTGGCGAGCTACCTGATATTCAGCAAAGAAAAACTTCTGCAATTCCTGAACAAAAACCTGAAAGCAGTTCAGAGGACGCAGGATTCTTCAATCCTTTTAAGAAATCAATCTCTTCCCTCATATCAACAGTTCCTCCTGAAAATTCCTCACAATCTGACACAAAGCCTGCAGAAGAGTCATTTTTAGGTAGCAAACTTAAAATTCCATTTTTCTCCTCTGAAAATGTTTCCACAACAGCCACACCAAAAACAGAAGGAGGTGTGCTCTCAGGGATTCTTAAGTTTGCATCTGGTGAAGATGCCACTGCCCAAACAAAAAGTTCTTCCCCCAGCCCTGCAAGAACTCCCTCTCCAAGTCGTGCTGCACTTCTTGAAAGTGCACCAAAAGGAAACACAGAAACTGGCTGGTTTTCAAACCTTTTTAAGGTAGCTCCAAGTGAACCTGCTAAAGAACCTAACAAACCACAAATGACGCCTACTGTGACACTAACCAAACCCAGTGGTCAAACTGAGCCACATATTGAACAAATGGTCCCTGAAGCCACAGAGAGCACTGTCTACAAAATAGATCCGTCTCAAGAGCAAATGTTGTCTGAAAAAGATCCCCAGGTCAAAACAGATGTCCATCATGAAGCAGACATCACATCTAAAGACCAAGGATCTTTGAACCTTGAGGAACAAACCAGACCAAAACCACAAGCCCCTCAAGCTCAAGGAATTCTTTCTGGATTGTTGAAATTAGGACCAACAGATGATGCATCATCTGACAAGAAAGCCCAGGGAGGAGATAGTCAGCCTCAACAAGGTGGGCTGTTTTCAGGCTTTTTTTCATCACCTTCCCAATCCTCTCCCCAAACACAACAGAATTCTGCCACACAACAGTCAGGGGGGCTTTTATCTGGATTTTTAAAATTTGCATCCGATAATGTTTCTGCTTCTACATCTCAATCACTGTCAACTGTGCCAGGAGGTCAGTCTCGAGAAAATCCAACTCAAAGTCAAGGACAAACTGGTGCTACACAGCCACCCATTGGAGGAGTCTTATCTGGACTCTTGAAGAAAGCTACAGACACAGTGACTGGGTCTCAGCCAACTCAATCCAGTCAAGACTCACAATATACTGAAAAAAAGGAAGAACCTGAACAAAAGTTGAGTCAAGGGACCACTTCTCCTCAGTCAGCAGGGAATGAATTAGGTTCAACAGAAACAGCTCCCCCTGACAAAAAACAACCTGACCACCAATTAGGACAACTTGTAGCTTCAGACAACCAACAGCAACAGCCTGACCCAAAGGCAACAACAACAATGCCTCAACCTAGTGGATTGTTTGGGGGTTTGTTTAAACTTACAGAAACCACTTCACAGCCATCAAAGGGGCCACTTGTGACACAATCTGCACAACCAAGTCAGCAGTCAGGTAGCATGTTGTCAGGACTCTTTAACAAAATAGTGGAACCTTCCCCTACTCCATCTCAGCGGCAGTCAGAGTCTGGTACTCAAGAGACTAACCAAAAACAGGCACAGCAAGCACCTCCTCAGCAAGGAGGCTTCCTCTCTGGTCTCTTTGGAATTGGAAGCCAAGACTCTCTGTCTGCAAACCCAGCCCAGCCCTCCCAAAATCAGCAGCAGACTGGCCCATCCAGACAACAACCTAATCAGCAACTTGACAATAGACAAAACCTACAACAGCAAAACCAAGTTCCTCAACAGCAGCCCCCTAGTAGTCCTGGGGGGATGCTCACTGGATTATTAAACAAAATTACAGATGCAGGCCCCCCACAGCCTACAGTGGGGGGTCAATTAGAGCAGCAACAGGCACAAAAAACAAGCCCCAAGCCAAATCAGCAACCAAATAATCAACAAGGAGGCTTTTTCTCTGGGTTGTTTTCTGCAGGTCCTTCTCCTCAAGCACAGCAGCAGTCACCAGTTAGTCATCCAAACCGACAGCAACCTCACCAAAGTAACAGACAGCCTCTGCGGAGGCAAAACCAGATACCTCCACAACCTGCTGCCTCTGCACCAGAGTCACAACAGGGTGGACTATTGACAGGACTTTTTAATAAGTTAGCATCTACAGATAATGTACCACAACAGACCACCTCACAGACTGGGTCTCAACAGGTCAATAAATCAAACAATGTTGGACCTGGTCAACAATCACCTCAGCCCAGTCAACAAGGAGGATTCTTGTCTGGTCTGTTTGGTCAGACATCACCTCAACAGCCGCAACAGCCTGGCAAAGTGGGAAGTCCTCAACATACAGCAACCCAACAGCCAAGCCAAGGTGGAGGCTTGCTTTCAGGAATTCTGAAGCTTGCATCAGGTGAAAATATACCACAGGAACAACAGTCACCTCAACCTGTTCAGGCAGTTCAGCCACCTGTTAAGTCAGGTCAAAATCCAGCCCAGTCTGAATCAGGGGGATTATTCTCTGGCCTGATGAACAAAATTTCAGGCACCGTAGAACAGACGTCATCACCTTCAGATCAGGTGAACTCTCAAAAAACACAGCAACAACATC
Source organism: Naso vlamingii (assembly GCA_029822935.1). NCBI lineage: Eukaryota > Metazoa > Chordata > Actinopteri > Acanthuriformes > Acanthuridae > Naso > Naso vlamingii. The sequence goes on from JAPQLA010000021.1 coordinate 7,022,483, forward strand.
AGCCACGTGCAGGACAGGGTCGACCACAGATTCAGAGAACCAAACCAGTAGTGGTGCAGTCCTCCCAAGATGTTGCCACTGAGAAGGATTCAAAAGGGCCCTCTCAAAAAAGTCTACTTTCGGGTCTTTTTAGTGTCACAGAGGAACCATCATCAAAGACACAGCAGCCATCAACCCCTCAGCTTGGGAAGGAGGAACCAAAAACCAGTACAAGTAGTACATCTCCTAGTTTGTTATCCAGTATTTTTAAAACGGGCCAAAATGACAGCAGCGTTTCTCCTCCTAGAAAGGAAACAGATAAAGGCGTTCTTGATCATGTACTACCAAAGAGTAAGGAAGATTTAACCTCAAGTACAACAACACTCACAACTGGTGTAGTTGCAGCCACTCCTGTTGTTGATACCCATAAAGAACCTCTGCAATCTCAAGATCCTACAATATCCCCAACCCAACGTTATCTTGAAGAAATCCAGCGTCTCCTGTATGGGACAGCGAATGAGTATGGTTACAAGGATCTTTTATATAACTTTTCAGAGCATGGTGTTATTCCACCGGAACTTTACGAGCATCAGTGCCTTATAGAAGCTCTTCTGTGGCAGCAACTCAATGATTATGCCCTTGCGGAAGCTCTTGCCACTCAAGTTAATGAACATTCTAAGGCTTGTCAAGGGCATATCCCACCAACAGTTAGAGCACCTCAATTAGAGAATCACACCTGGTTAGATCCTATAGAAATGGACATCAGTGATTTCAATGTACCTTCTCATCCTTGGAATGATGCTGCTTTTCAGCTTTTTGAGAGCAGAAATCGTTTCCTTGAGCCAGATGAAGACCTTGTTTTGTTTGACATGAGCTGCAGAGACAAGAAACCCTGGAATAGTTGTGACCATTTGAATGATCTTGATTGTAAAAGAAAACCTTGGATTGTTGAAAGTAGTGCTCTAAATCTATCTTTGGAAAAAACAAAGACACGGTTAAGTCGCTGTCAGTCGCTTACAGAATGTAGTGTACAGGAATTCAGCAAAGTAATGGAAAAAAACAGTGTTAGTAGTGATGTAAAACATGAGGACCTAAGTTTAAAATCAGCAACAGAGTTTCTAAAACGTCTTGCCACAAAAAAAGGCCCAATGGACTTAACACGTGGTGCTATGGATTTAAGCAGGGGTGTAGGAGCTACAGAAGACTTAGAGGATGAAATATTCTTTGAAGATTCTGAGTGGTATCAACAATGGCTTTCATTACTGGAGCAAGGTTTGTGGTGGCCAGCTGAGGCTGGGGACTGTGGATATTATGTTTATACGGATGAAGAATACATTTATTCCCTTTTAACTGACAGAGCTGGTAGACACCTCTATGCCTGTGCTGCACCGGAGGATGTTCAAGCTCTAGGAAATATCACTGAAAATATTGCTAACATTCTGAAACAAAAAGAAAAGGACAAAGTGACCCTTTGTGGTTTCAAAATCCCCCTCTGCACTGAAGATGAATGTTTCTGGATTCCAGGCCAACAACAGAATAAATTAGTGCTTTCAGATGCACCCATAGACCTAACTTCCGCCCTTCAAAAAGGTGAAAAAATAATGAATATGAATTTGGAAAGTTTCTCTCAAATGTTTCAGGAATCTGTATCCTCTCAAGCAGAGCAGCCTGTAGACTTTACTGTGTACAAGCTCAAAAAGATTAAGGTGGAATCAGTACAAAATAAATTTTGCTTTCAACAGGAGCCAACAGAGGCAACTGATCTAACTTTAAAGTCATTGAAAGGGGGACACGGAGGGCCATACTGGAAGAATCAGAGGATGAAAGATGTGCTTACAGTTTCTCCTGCACCTTCTCCAAGGTCCAATTTTAAACAAGTCTCATCAAACAAACAATGCCCAATTCCAGAAATCAGGATTGCACATGTAGATGACACATCTGCAGACCAAGGTAGACAGAAAACAAGCTCCAAATTTTCAAATATTGGAGGAGTCACTGGAATGTCTCAGAACACTAATACAAGTAAAGTTGATATACTGTCATCCCCAACACCTGCTATCTCTCCATCCTTGTCAAGCAAGGTTTCAGAGTCTTCAAAAAAATCCAGAAACCTTCCTCAAACCCCATCAACTTCAAAAATGTCAGGATCTGAACAATTGGGAAGGAAATTACCTACTCCAGCAGCTATTACTAAAACCTCTTCAGCTCTTTCAGCACAGGCAACATCTGTTAGTTTATCCACTGCATCTTCTGCAACTGTGGCTGTGCCTTCTGTTTCCCCACAGAGACCCCAGCTTGCAAGGCAGCAATCACAGGTAGACAAACCCAGAGTATTATCACAAGCAAATAAGACTACTGTCACAGGTACGAGCAACATCAACAACGTCGGCATTTCATCAACAGCGGACCAAAATCAGTCCCGAGATTCATCTAAGAAATTTACACCTCAGTTACATATACTAAATAAGAGCTCACCAACATATAATGAAGCTCACCTTTACAAAAGAAATCATAACTTTAGCACACCTCAGGTGGGCAATAAAGTTCTAGATTTTTCTTCCACAATTAATCAGAACAAAAATATCCCCAAAAAAGATGGAAACAATGCTAGAGTAGAATTAACACAAAAAGATGAAGTCATTGACTTTACAAAGTATAATTTGAAAAGATTTAAAGAGAAAAAGCAGATGGGTGCTAAAGCAAATGAGGACTTAATTGAGAACATCACAATTGCTGTAGATCTTACTAAGCAGAATGAGGAAGACACTGAATGGCCTAACTCAGAATATCTGAAAACTGTCTCTCAGACCAACTTTTTGCCACTGGAACAATACAGCAAATCGGAGAGAAAATTGTCAAGTTCAGGGTTAAGACTTGGCGATACCTTTTCTTCAATGCATATCCAAAGACCAGAGGCCTCCCACCATACCTCTATGGCTGACACAAACCATTTGGTTGTAACAGCTTCTGACAAAGGTACAACAGACATTTCATCCAAACAGAAAAAGTCTGTAACATCATTTGATGGATTGGCAAAGAGTCCTGACACAGACTTAACACCAACAGGAAGCTCTGCAGTTACTCGTATTTCCAGTAAAGCATCTGACCTTAATGGATGTTTGAAACATCCATCAAAAACAGCATCTATTCAATCTGCATGCACCTCACCATTGGTAAGCCCTGTCATGAGAAAGCAAGTGGACCCTCAAGTACAGCAACTGAATTCTTCCTTCAATATGCAACTTAAGATGCAGCAAAGCCTACCAGCAGTCACAACTGGTGTAAGACAGCAGATTTCTAGCTACAAGTCCAGTGGAAAGACTCGGCAATATCAGGAGACCACTGCACCAGCAAACTCAATTAAGGCTACATTAGATATGTCTTCCAAGACAACAACCCGACAGACTCTGCAAACTATTGTGCCATCAAAGGATCCTTCATGTGAGGCACTGTCATTGACAACTAAAAAACTGTTCACTTCTGATGAGGCCGACGAAAGTTCTAGTCATCATGAATCAATTGACTTGTCGTATAAAGGAGAATCAGCGGAGTCTAAAGGAAAAACAGGAGAATGTAGCGATTCACCACTTGTTGAAGAATGTCCTTCTCATAGTATTAAAAGTAATTTGGTAAAATGCACTGTTAAGAAAGAGAATATTCCATCTGTTAGCAGGAGGACATTTTTACCAAGAGAGCAGTCTCTTTTAGGTCAGTCATCAGAATCCCTTGAAGTGTGCCAACCACAACAGAAATTCACAGCACCAGCCAATACAGTTAAAGCCACGCTAGACATGACTTCTAAATCTTCTGTCCGACTGAAGGAGACGGTTTTGGAAGTAAAAACAGATGACACCCTTAATGAAGCTATACCCCTTACAAGAGGTAAGCCAAGTGCTCGTGAACTTGCACGAAGAAATTCTGTTGGAATGCCTCTAGTTGTAGATATCCCTTCGCAAGAACCTCTTTGTGAAGTTAAAACCATGTCCCTAGGAAATGCGCAGCAGGAATTTGAGAATATAAATCAGTGCCACTCAGATTCTTGTTCACATCAACAACTGCAGCACAGCAAACCTGCTGTATTTTCCCCACTCAGTCACTCAACTTTGCAGTCATCAGCCTTTGTTCAAACAATTCAGACATCTACCTCATTAAAACCTGTCACTGGTGCTGTGGATATGTCTCCCAAGCCATCCCAAGTCACACTGACAACAACAACGCCAGAACTTGAACCTAATCAAAGTGACGCCATTTCACTTATTAATAAGCCGAGTGCGAGAGCAGTTGCCAGAAAAGATTCTGTTGGTATTCCCCTGATAGTTGAACCAGCAATACAGGAATCAACATGCCAGAAGCAACCTCAAACCACGATTCATATGCCGAAACAGCAAACCCTTGGTAGAAAGGTTGCCCCAATTTTGCATCAACCACTTCCCAGCTCAATTATAATGCAGTGCTCCAGTGTAAGTGAGACTAATGATGTTTCACAATCCATTATCCAGTCTCACTCACTGTCTACAGCTCCAGCAAATTCTGTTAAAGGCACATTGGATATGTCAACAAAGGAATGTAAATTAGACACTGTGCTTTACTATTCAGATCCAGTATCACTGGTAAGGACAAGGCCATCAAACTTTGCATATTCTCAAAGAGATTATGCTGGTGTTCCACTGATTGTGGAAACACATTCCACCCAGGAACAACCTAAAGGGCAAGAAATACAGGTAGAATCACAAGAACAGATGCAACGAGGGTTTGTGCAAAGTGGATCTCGAGAAATAGATCAAAGAGCATCAGTACCTGCAAACTCCATCAGAAGCTTTCTAGACATGTCTTATAAACCACAGCAGAAACAAAGTGACACTGTGTCAGCTGACACTGTGCTACTGTTCAGAAGCACTGCAAATGTAACAAAGAATGCTTCTGGTTGTGTACCAGACATGGTGGAGTTATCTGCACATCAAGAAGGAGGGCGTATCTTGTGTGGAGTCAACACAACTGAGACACTGCATAGACAGATATCTACCCATCACAATAATGAGGTCTTTTCGAGTACAAGGACCACCTACCAGGGCAGTTGCCAACAAAATAAGCCAGTGGACTTTTCTGCAAAAGACAGCTTAAATACAAGTAACATTAGTTATGCTGAACCTGAGGATGGACAGCCCAAAAATTTCACTAATAACAAGGTAAAGAAAGAAATTATTAAAAGAAGGCAAACTGGAAGGCAGTTAGTAAAGAAAACATTACCGGGTATAGTTGACCTAACAGTGGATTCTCATAGTAGAACCACGCAAATTGGTCCTCAAGATGCAACGGATCTCTCCTCTCCCAATGTTTCTTCTCTGTCTCAGACTGGGCTTTACCATCAGCAGCATTACATATCTCCTCCCACTCCAAGAGAGGTCAAGGAAAATACAGCATTTTCTCAAGTTCACAAATCTCTAAGAAACAGTGAATTTTACATTGATGAGCAGGTCTTAAATCAGCCTGCAATAAATTGCAGAATGCACTCAGGAACAGAATTGAACTCTGCTTACTATAATTCAGTTTCTTCATTGGCGCCCATTCAAAGGAAGATACAGCCTCCTCAGAATCAAGCTCCCCAGGTTTTGCAGCACCACACACCTGCTACATTCTCACTAAATAATGGATATCAACAGATCAGTGGTGCTCATGTTGAATCCAAGAAGTCTGATCAAGTGCCACCAGACATACCTCAGCGGCAAACACAACATTCAGCTCCACAACAGCAATACCAGCAACCTGCTGTGGAAATTGGTTTTACTTCCTCCATTGCTAGAGCTCAGCCAAAGGCTTCGAAGTTGCAAAAACAAGACACAAAAGTTCAACATGACATGTCCTTTAGACCCAAAATTCTTATCAAGCAGTCAACAGTGGAAAGCTATGGGAGCATTGAAGAAATCTCATCAGATAGAACAACAGCACATAACGAACAGACATTGCCGTCTTTTTCTACGCAGCAACAGTATGGTACAACCCAAAGTGTTTCTACCCCACTCTCTGTAAAGGTTCATTCAATGCCTGCTCAGATTATTCAGCAAACACGTGAAGAACACAGAACTGATCCCTCTCTTTCCTCTTGTAAAGTACAGTCTATGCAAATGAGTAAAACTGTAGATTATTATGCAAAAGAACCTAATCAAAACTCAAAACAACGTGATCCATGCCCTGTCACTGTTCAGCAAGACCACAGACCAGTTGTACCCTTCAGTACTGTGGCTTCAATTCAAAGTGTACCAAAGGTCAGTGGACTTACAACACAACCCATCATGGAGTGTGATCAAATATCAAAAAACCAAGGCTTTGGAGCTAAAATACGAGAACCAGAGTCATCTTCAACACCAGCAGGATCCACTTCTGTTAAGGGTTTGATTTCATTATTTAGTGGTGTCGGTTCACAACCCTCTGTCGGTACAAAACCAGAGACTGTTACGCCCCACCACACTCAAAGTGTGCCTATATCCATCGACCACAAGACACAAGTTCCTCCAACACAGGCTGCTTTCAGCCATGTTGCAGTTACCGCTATACCATCTGCTTTGAGCTCATCTGTGATGGACAGCAATGTGAAAGAGACAATTGCTCCGACAACCCCTGTCATGAAAACACTAGGGACAACTGACTTAAGCACACAAATGTCTGTTGTGTTGAATTCTGTTCCTTCCACACCAACACTTGTTAGTAATCAAAAAGACTCTTCATTTAAGTTACCAGATGAAGATTATGGTGTGGCAGACAGGACAAGTATTTTGAATTGTCCAACCACACAAACAAAATTCTTTGCTAAATGTAGCCCACTGACAATTGAAGGTGAACTAGCTGCTTCATCACCATCTGTTTTATCCAAAGATCCATCTGCAGCCTTGAAGACAGAGTTGACTCCAGCCCCATCACTAATTACTGAATCACAAAATCAAGAAAAAGGTTCAACTTTATGTGCTGTGAGCCCTCAGGCATCCCCAACGATTACACCTGTGGTCTCCTCCACTCATCTAGCAACAGAGACACCAGGGAATGAATTCCCTACTCCCAAATCCTCACCAGCTAAACCATCAGATACCATTTCACTCCATGGAAGTCTAAGTAAAGGTGGTTCAGTAGAACTTCCAGAAACCCTGTCAGAAGCCACATCTAAAGCATGCATGTCACAGCAGCAAAGTTCAGAGGAAACCAAACAAGCTGTATCCAAGGAATATGATAAGGTCAACACTGGATTTGATGATGTCTCTACTGTAGCTAACATATCACAGGAGAAGACCAGCCACCCAGGGTCGATCTATATTGGCATTAATTGCTCAACTGTTGATATGAAGACGGAATCAGATGAGCCAAAACCTTACGTTAGACTACCCCATATTTTTGTTTCGGCAGCAAGTTCACCAGAAGATGAGACAGTTGATCACAAGTTAAATGAATCTAGCGAACCTGAACTGAAAGAAGTCAGTGCCTCTGAAAATACCATTACCACTGCAGTAACACCACCAGACTGTAAGGATTCTTTACCTTCTAATATTCTTGCACAGTCTGATATGTCAGAGCATACTAGGGCTTCAGAACTTGGTAGCACAGAGGCATCCATTGAATCAGAGCTGGTTAAGACCTGCTTACCACAGAAGTCACTTACACTTACAACAGATCTTACAGATGCAGATGAACATGACTCACAACCCATCCTGACCAAGATAAGTTCAACTACAGAAGCTAGCCTCTCAGAAGCTAAAGCAGCAATCACTGGGGCTTGTGAGCCACAACTTGAGCCTTTTTTCAAGGACAGAAAATCAGCAGCTCCAGGTATGACAACACTTGAAGTAGTTAAACCTCTCGATGACCACAGCCAGGTTGAAAACACAACTTTAGTGCCATCATCACCAGAAGAAGCTGAAAATCTTGAAGCGTCAGCCCAGAAAGAAAAAAGCACAACTCAACTAGATGTTGTATTGCCTAAAGGAGTTCAGTCTCTTGAGAAGTTGTCACCGAAAGAAATACCTTCAGCCTCAGATGTAAAATCATCTGAGGAAATCCAACAACTTCATGAAAAAAATGAAAGGGATGTCACTCTTACTGCCCCTGAACACAGTCCTCTCAAACCTCCAACAGAGGAAGTCATTACCTCTAAGGAGGATAGTTCAGCTGTCAAGCTTAGTCACCCTGAGGCAGAACAACCTGATAAACAATCAGGCAAAAGTATGTTTTCTGTGTTTAGTGGCTCCACTACAACCTCACAGCAAACATCCTCCCAAACTGGACTATCAATACTTGGTGGTATTCTTCCAGGATCATCGACTAAAGACACTCCTGGTGCAGGGTTACTCTCAATGTTTGGGGGGTCAAATGCCTCATCTCCACCCGGACCCAAAGATCCACCTCTGTCAACCCCACAAGAGACCCAGGGAAAAGGCTTATTTTCTATGTTTGGTGGATCTAATAGTCAGCCACCATCTGGCCCAAGAGTTCCAACAGGTGGAAGTGTGCCACCTAGAGGACCTCCACCCAAAGAACCTCCTGGCAAAGGCCTGTTTTCCATGTTTGGTGCATCTGCTCCTCAGCAACCACCCAGTTACAGAGGTCATCCTGGGGGTAGTGCCCCACCACGAGGACCTTCTACTGGATCCTCAATATTTGGTGGCATCCTTCCAGGTTCTACTTCACAAAAAGAATCACCTGGTACAGGTTTGTTTTCAAAGTTTGGAGGTCTCAGTACTCAGTCCCAAACTGGACCTAGAGTACCCCCACCAGGACCAACAGTAAGTCCACCTAGAGGTTCAGAGCCTGCTGGAAAAGGACTGTTCTCCATGTTTGGTGGCCAAAACCAGCAATCATCAGAAACACATCCTGAAGCTTCTAAACCACTTGAATCAGATGGTGGTTTCAAAGTTTCCTCTGTGTTTTCACTTGGTGGGAGTTCTGACGGTAACAAATCTAAAACTGGCCTTGGCCTGTTTGGAAAATCTTTCATGGAGGAAGCCAAGGCAGAGCCTGAAATACCTGTTCCTTTAAAGGAGGAGATTGACTCAGAACAAGTGGACACAAAAGATTTGTCAAAAGACAAAACAGATCAACTTGCTGAGGCCATGGAAAGTACACCATGTGGGCCTCTCTCTACACCATCTGTAAAGTTAGAACAAGATTCAATTTTAGACCTTAATAAAAATACTCCTGAAAATTCTGCTACCCAAAAAGATTCACATCTGGAAGTGGGCAAAATAGTCTCAGCACAAAAACACCTTACTTGTAATGAAAATGGCTCGGTTAAGGCCGAAAGTTTTACCATGGACACAACAAATATGACCAGTAATCTACAAGAGGAGACACTACAGGACCAACAAGCTGCAAAACTAGTCTGTGAAAAACAGTCAGACATTCACAAAGAACATGAAGATTTGAATGATACAGTTGATGCTGAGACAGAAGTTGCTGTATCAGCAACAGATACCGGTGAGATTAAAACCGCTGATGATGAAACTATAGCTGCCAAAAGCCCATCAGTAAAATCTGATGATATGCAGGTTTCAGAGAGTGTTCTGGATTATGCTGACAAAAACAAAAAACTTGATATAGTTGAAGTGAAATGTGTGAAAGCTGTTGTTGAAGAAGAGATAACAAGACCAGAGGCTGGAAAACAACACAAGGAGCCTCTAAAAGCTGATGATGAAGAGCAAACTGCAGTTGTTCAAAAATCAACTGAGGAGCCATTGAGAATTGATGCTAAAGAACAAACATCAGTTACAAACGTGGAAAAATCCACTGAGGAGCCTTTAATGTTTATTGATGAAGAAAAAACAGCAGTTGCAGAAATGGAAAAATCAGCTTTGGAGTCTTTGAAAGCTACTGGTGAAGAACAAACAGTGGTTGCAGAGGTTGAAAAATTAACCAAGGAACCTATGAAAGTTGCTGCTGAAAAACAAACAGCGGTCGCAAATGTGGAAAAATTGACCAAAGAACCTTTGAAAGTCATTGATAGTGAACAAGCAGGTGTTGCAGATTTGGAAAAAAATGAAGAGGCAACTGCAACAGATTCATTGATAGCGGTTCCAGAGAAACCTACTGCAGAATCTGTGATGGATGTGGAATCAGAATCAAAAAAATCTGCTGAGGAAGGACTGAAAACCACATCTGATGAAACTACAAAGAAGCCAACAGAGGCTTTATTACAGCCTGGAGAAGGCAGGAAAGAACTTACAGATGGATTAGAGAAACCTGATAATAATAATTCTGTTTTAATGGTCTCCTTACCAGATGAAGATAAAACTTTTGTTGCCCACTTAACAGAAGTTACGGTATCTCAAGCTGAGGGGCCATTGAAAAGTCCAACATTGGGGCCTGCCTGTCCTTTACCCCAGCAACAGCCCATGCCACGAATGGCAAGGCCACCTGGCCCTCCAGGACAAAGAATGGGAGCACCAAGGATGGGAGGGCCACGGATGGGAAGTCCAAGAATGGCAGGACCCAGAATGGCTGTACCAAGACAGCCAGGACCACAGAAGTCGCCTGAACCAGCTCCATTTTCTGGCTTTATGTCTATGTTTTCTACCTCAAATGCTCCAAGTAAACCATCCACTGTTGGTGGATTTTTTTCAGGTTCACCTGGTTCACTATTTGGATCATCCCCTGCTCCTCGTCAGCCACAACAACAGCAACAACAACAACAACAACCACCACCACAGAAAAGCTCATTTTTTGGACTTCCAAGTAGCATTGCTACAGAATCCCTTACCAGTGAGATATTTGGTATATTCAAAGGACCTGAAACAATGAAATCTGAGGAGCATCAACAGTCAGGCACAGAATCTGGACAAGGAGATACTTCCGCAACTATAACTGTCTCTGAGAGCACTGAAAAGACAATTACAGTAAAGACCTCTTTATCTGGAGATGAACAGGCTCAAAACAGTGAGGACTCTGAAGTTCCTGAAAAAGGATCAGTGGAGGAGGCAGAACGAACAGACAAAACTGACGCAGAAAAAACTGCCCTAGATAAATCCACTGTGAAAACTGTTTCTCTTGAGGCAGAGACAGAAAATAATGAGCATACTCAGAATTTAGGAGAGCCAGGTTCTGCAGTGTCTGACGAAGCTGAACCAGCCTCAGCTCCTGAAACTAAGGGCATATTTGAAATACCAGGCTTGAATGCCCCTAAATTTGGCTTTATGTCTGTAGCTGCTGAAGGAACATCATCTATTGGATCCTTTTTCTCCACTACTCCATCTCCAGCTACTGGGTCGAAGTCACAGTCACAGCAGTCAGATGGTAGTCTGTTTTCTGGTTTTAAAAACTTTTCTGCTGGTATTTTCCAAGATGAAAAGCCAGCTGGAAAGGAAGAACCATCATCTGCTTCATCTGTGTTCGGCATGAAACTTGGCTCAATGTTTGGGAGCCCTGACTCTCCCAAAGCAGAATCCACCCCTCCTGTGGTAATAGCCCAATCTAACTCCCAAAGTCCAATACCTACAGATGAATTTTGTGAGCCAGAGTCTGAAAAACTTTCTCCAGGTTCTGGAGAAACTGAAAGTGCAGATGCTAGTGATGTAGACGGACCGACACAAAC
>JAPQLA010000021.1:7055965-7072939 GCA_029822935.1 Naso vlamingii
GTGTGTGGGTTACAGCCTCTGGAAACAATCGAAAGTTCTCTTAAGGACAGAAGTACATGTTTGTGTGTGTGCGTGTGTGTGTGTGTGTGTTCAGTGGGAATATGTCTAGTTCTGTCCAGCACTGACAAGTGATGAGCGTGTTGGATGCTTTGAAGCAGCCACGAAAAGGAAAAAAAAACAACAAGGGTCAGTATGTGTATATCTTACCATTAAATGAGTTAAGGAGGGAGGGAAAGCTGTGTTTCCTGTTGGAACAGAGACAACAAGAATAAGAAGGATTTAGGAGTGGATGAGAAATGGCAGTATGAGAGCACCTTTATATCAGAGGTGAAGAAATATTACACATGGTATTGGACATTATTCTCTGTGTTCAGGCAACAGTCACTACAACTTACACCCGGAACACACATCTTGCATCTAATCTACAGCGCGTCTGTGTGTCAATCTGCTGCATCTCGCTCACTGTTGTTCACACATGCAGCGTCTGCTGCAGGCAGCACTGCTGCATTCCCACAAAAGGTTTTCCTTCAAAATTCCACTTAATATGAAAGTGTTATTATGTATGATGCATTTAATTCTTATTAAGTTTAGACAGAAAACCGTGTGCCGTGAGAGAGGGAAAGAGGGTGGGGGTTGTTAGGTAAAGTCAGCCAAAGTCTGTGATCAATTTAAATTAAAAAGCAAAAGTAACTGTCACTACATTGGGTCTCTGGTTTGACTGTCATTTATCCTAAAATACAAATACTGTTTTACACATCAAATTCCTTCAAATGCTTCATAATTAAATCTTTAAATGAAGAGATTCTCTGCACACACGCTTGTGTGAGGTTTTATTTTGAAAGACACACCGGAAATGTTGAAATTACAGTGAATGTTGTTGATATGATGTCAATATGACTGAAAACAGGTGATTTCTCTGTCTATTTTAGCAGAGAAACGTATGCGTCTCATTGAAAAAAATCCGCAAGCCTCCTGAGGTGAAGTGTTGCGTCACTGCCGATGTGTGTCTGACGTGTGTCCAACGTCCGCTCCCGTGTGCTGTGTGGCTCCTCTAATCTGTTTTAATGGGCGTGTGTCCCGGGCTTTAAATGTCCCTTTTTACTTTAAACAGGTAGGCCTGAAGAAAAACATTAAATTTCAAACGTAACATGAAATAAGCATATAAATACAAAAACTTATACAATAAATCTTCCTGTGTCTTTTGAGTTTAATGTTTAAGTAAGTTTGGCACACATGTTTAATTTATTTTAATACGATATCGTAGCTCTAAATTGTTTTAAATATTCATACTTAAATCCAGCATTTATTGCTCTCAAACACGACGTTTCATCACGAAACAGTGAAGGTAAGACATCATTTTTGGCTTAGCTGTGTAAAAGTGATTTGTTACTTTTGCTCTTCTTCGACTGCTAGTTAAGCGAGTTTTACGGCTAGAGCAACACATGTGGTATCACCGGAATCATGGTTGCCGCAGCTTTCCAACCTCTCTCAAAGTTTTGCAGCGACATAACATAGCTTAGTGTAATTGAAAATAAGTTCAAATAGCTTAGCTGCAGTGGTTATACCCTCTTTAAATAGCCATATTTAAAAGGAGGGCAAATAGTCTGCTGCCATAGCCTCCTCCGACCACCGTACTACCTCCCAAAACTTTCTCCAAAAACTGACTTGTATAGCTCTAATATTTTTGGACAGTCTCCTCTAAAGGTATTCCTGATGTGGTAGTAAATTAACGAACAAAAGTCATAGAGGTAATTTTGTAGGATTCAAAAAAAGACAGAACACACTGTGTAAAACAGGTCTTGAATATTGACTTAAAGCTCCAGGCAGCATTCTCCTCAACTGTCAATTTATCACAGCCAGCTGAAAGGAAAAGGCTTTCTGTTCAAAACAGAGTTTTCCTCTTGAATGGCAAGGACAACAAGCAGCATCATTGTTTGGCATCTCTGAGATGGCTGAGAGAAAGCTAAATCAATTAGCTTCAGGAGGCCGCGCATTGTCATTCGCATCGGGTTACCAGTCGCGGGCGGCCAGCCAGCAATGGCTCATGGAGCAAAAGCTCACTCAAGGAAACAGGGAGGAAGGATTGAGAGGGAGCAGGCCCAGCTTATTGGATTTGCTCAGGAAAGTGATTGCACCTTCCGCTCCCAAACAACCCTCCCTCCATCTCTGCATGTTAGCTGCTAAATGACAGAGACACACCTTGCCAGGGCGTCTCTCCTGGCTGCTTTTACAGCTTTGCTTGAGAGCCCATCAAAGCCTTCAAGTGCAAACACTTTACCTTGAATGGCAATCCCTTCATGCTGCAAACTGAATTTCCGTGCACCGTCCCTATCAGGGCATCAGTTCGTGCATGTCAGATTAATGGAAAGAGGGGCCACTTATGTCTCTTACATGATATACTGGATGTGTGTGTGTGTGTGTGCGCGTGTGTGTGTGTGTGTGTGTGTGTGTGAGAGAGAGAGAGCACATGTGTATAGCCTGCAGTGTATGTTTGGTTTGAGAAATGACTGATGGAATTGGTCGAGCTGGAATAGGGATGATAAATCAATTAGAGTGTGCATGAGAATTAGTCTGATGAGGGCGACAGCAGGGCCAGTGTAACACTCAACCACAGCTACATGGATCCTTCATCTCTTCTGTGTCCTGCTCATGGGTAGTGGTGCATTTTTGTCCTCTGGGTCAGAACTTTAACCACTGTTTTGATTAAGATAATGGACAAAACACTGCAGTTCCCCCTGATTCCAATCATCTCACAATGATAAACGGCCTCCTTGAGATGAGCCGTTGCATTGGTTGTTTGTTTAAATGCATTAAACGACGTTCATTTATGTCTATCTGGCCAAGAAGCTGTGATTCATGACTTTTGTGTCTCAGAACCAAAAGTTGAACAAGTGTCATGTTGATATCGTTTGCTAAAAGCTTTTAGGTAGGAAGTCCATGTAGAAGATTGGGTCAGGGAGGCAGCTTTGAAGCTAGACACATCTACTTCGTAATGATCTCAAATCACACAATACTACTTTGTATCACGTTACTACCAGGTGCTGATTTTGGAGAAAAGTAACAAAATAATACGTTTATAGAGAATTGATTATTATTGAGAATTTGACTTCTGTAAAGTAAATACATTGTACTTTTGACACTGCAAGTCACTAAATTTGGCAGCTTTCTCCTCAAAACACCATGGAGGACTCTGTATTTTTATTATGAAATTGGCTTTGCCAGTGTAATCACTGCTGAAAAATCAAGCAGAGATGTCACCACTATGTAGAAAACTACTAGGCTAATTTAGCTTGAATGACATTTCTTATTTTATTCTAATTTCTTATTTTACAAGACCATTACAAGAATTTGTAATCTGATGATTGGAGCTTTTCCTGCATTTGTCTTCATTTTTAACATGAAATCATCAACGATTTCTTTTGCCAAGCATATTGCTTTGCATTATTTTCGTTTAGTACTCACTCCATCTAATTACTTTCTAAAATTACCCCTGTTATTGCTATTTATTCTGCCCCTCTTTCAAACAGCAGTTAGCATGATTTTCTTCTTGGCTCTTTCCCTTTCGGTCTCTTTTTCTCAGCCAGCTGCGTACTATTCTCCCAGCTGTCATTCTTTTCTTCAGGATTCAAGCCCCGTTCTAATAGCGGTATTTATTTTCTGTCAGGCAGTCTTTGTCCTAAACAGAACAGCATGCTCATTACACATACATTCAGGCTTGCAGGATGCTTGTGAACACTTTGCTCCTTATATAGAGACAGACTTGAGTACTCCCTGAAGAATTGTTTCCAATCAGTTGCAGTTATGTACTTTACTGGGTCGATTGTGTGTTTGTCTTAAACTTGGGGATAAGTGGCTGGATTGATATTATACTTAATTGTGGCATTGCCAGAACAGCTAGGAGGAGGAAGTTTCTGGCTTTGTTTGGTATCAACACTGAAAGCTTATTTTAATGTACACCCCTTGTAGTAAAAAATCATATGTCTAGAAAAATTTGGGGGGAAATTTTAGAGTCAGAGAGTTCATTTTGAGACAATTGAGCTAAATGCATATGTGGATGAAGGTTGTAAGATGCAGTTAAAGCCAGAAGAAATTTGATTAAGAAGTTTTGGTTAAGATTTTTTTTTAATCAAACACTATTTTCAAGGTCAAGAATGAACAATTGTTGAATTTTTTTAATTTTTTAAATTAAAGATATTTTGGGGGGGGGCTTTTTCTACCTTTATTGATAGGACAGTTCAAGGATTAGACAGGAACTGCGAGAGAGAGGGTATGACATGCAGCGAAGGGCAACAAGGTGGATTTGAACCCAAGGCCACAAGGACACATCCTCTGTACATGGGGCACCTGCTCTACCACTTACAGTGGACCACTTTGACGAACAATTATTCACACATCTTCATATAAACATTTTAATTGCACCTGTTTGGTACATATGTAAAGAAACCCGACACTCCGAAAGGTCAATAACAGTTATATTTTAGGGTTAAATTAAGGATGCTCATTTAATACCATAGTCGATAATGGTACTTACACAAACATCAGAAAAGACTTGCAACTTGACCTGGAATTTAGTGACTCGTGACCTCTGTTACATCTCTATGCTAGCCTGAGCTCATATTGAATCCTGCCATTCAGGCTAGCATGTCTGTAATCTGGTCCCTCTTCCTATGAAATAGATGTGAAAATATGATTGAATTTTCTCTGGATGAGTGTAATCTTCCCATTCTGAAGGGGTTTGTGCGTGCGGATAATTTGCCAGCTTAGCAAGGCCACTGTCTTCCTTACTCGCGACCAGCTGGCACAGTTTTCCACGGGAGCCATATTCTGCAGTCTATTCTGCCAGCCCATACTTGGATTGTGTCATTCAATTAAAATTTAAATTTAAATTCCTAAAATTTAAAGCTGGTCATTGTAGATAAAACAAAACTCCATATATCAGGCTCTTTTGTCCCCAGGAGCGTCTTTCAGTGTCTTGTCATGTGTTCTGCGCATGTTCTTCAACTCAAACCCAGGAATCATTTTTTCCTGTCCTCCATATGAAACTCTCCTGCAAATGATCACAGTCTGTTTTAATTTGTTTTGAACCATGTCCCCTTCTTTTTTGGGTGTAGGCGTTGCATGACTGTGGATTTCCTTGAAACATTCAAATTATTCACATGCATGAAAAAGATGATTTTTTTTTTTTTTTTTTTAGGTCATTGTGTGTAAGGATATGCTGTTTTTACTCTAAGCTTGTACCTTTTGTGGCTGCTTTTGTCATTGGTGTAATTCTAGTAAGGTTTCTTATAGACAGGCTTGTCTCTTGGAAAATTCTTTATTGGTGTTGTGTGGTTTCAGTTTTAAAACCGCTTTGCATCTATCTTGCATTAGAACAACATAATGTTTTTTGTTTTACAGAAAAACTGAAATTGCTCAGAAACCACACTAATTCTGTTAATTGTACTAATTGTATGATTGATCACAGTTTGGTTATTTTAATGCAAAGGTATCATGGAAACAAACATTGGCTGTTAATGCTGTGCTTTGATTGATAGTCTGTATGTGGTATTGGCAGAATGGCAGGACCATTTGCCTGTTTACAGGAGAACATTGAAGACTGATCAATAACTTTACAGCCTTTGAAAAGGAAACATGCTGAGGAGCTTTTACAAGACTCTTGGACCATTCAAGAAGAAAGCCATTTACCAAGAAGGCTTTGACTGAAACTGATTAGCTCAGTCAGATTCCTGGCAGAGCAATTGCAGTGGCCATCATGCAGAATATAAATTCACCATTCAACACTCATCTGGCTCGTGAGCCAAGCTGACTGTAATGTGTCAGTTCAGATGAGATAAACAAAAGCAGCAAGGCTCTTGACATTGTCAGTGTAAAAGTCGTCAATAGGTGTGTTTCCATAAGGTTTCCAATAAATGCACCAGTTCAAGGTCAGTCCAAGGTTTAAGTCTGTGCACGTGTCAAGATAATAACCTGGTGTTTGAAAGGGCCCATCGAAAATGTGAGTCTTTTTTCTTTTAACAGAATTGTGATGAGTTTTGTTAAAAGGTGGATAATTACCTGCGTCAGCTATGGGGAATAATACCAAAGTTTGTGTTTTATGAGTATACAATGTTATTTGCTGTTTCAACATTGTTCTATATGAGTGGTGGCTTAAGGGCTGAAGCATCCATGCTGAGGGAAGCCTGACATAATTTCATGAGAGACTATCTCCACCAGAATCACAAAGGCATTGTACATATGTTCAAACAAAAAAGAAATTACCTGGAAGTTGCCATATTTGTTATGCTAACAGGTGAGCTCTTGCATATGTATGAATAATGGTGGTGGCTTTGTAGGGCAGAGGTGTACAGATATTTTCATTGGGACCTTGAACATACAGTTTGGGGATCATAAAATGCTCATATGAATCATTTTTGAAAAGCCACAGGCATTGTTTGGCATTGACCAATGGTCATGGTCAATGGTACAGCAAAAAATGCAGCCAAATCCACTATGCCTTGCCTACTAAAGTGAAACGACAGGACAGTAAACCTTCATCCAATAAACAAAGGACCAAATGACTGTGGTTTATTAGTTCCAGGTTGCTGGTAAATCGACAGAGAGGAAACCCAACACAAAACCACAGCTAATCAAAATGGCCAACAATCTTTTAGACCAAAGAAAATACACTGTAGTTGTGTGCAAACTCTGCTCAATTGTCAGATGGGAAATTGGCCAAGTTTCCTTTCAATTTTACTTATGTCATGGTCTGAGGCTAACTTGCAGGAGGGAAGAGGGCCAACAGTCTTGGAAGCAAAATCATGACTTGTTCCAAACTCAGCTCTACATTTAAGTTTTATATTACCCCCAAATTTATTACCACAAGCTTCAAATCATAAACTACAAATGCACTTGGCAGTCATAGCAAGGTAGTAATACTTTAACTTGTGAGCAGAGACATACTAGTTTTACATTGAAGTCTGAGAGGGTGCTGTTATAAGCCTCAAACTTAGTGCGAAATATGCTGGTAGATTTTGAAATTATCTTTTTACTGCATGTATGGCATGTAAAAATGTAATGGCATTCATCATCATTATTAAAAATGTCCTAAATGCCTGTCCTTTCCTAACTTGGGTTTCAAAGATACGAAATTTTTTTTACCTTCCCATTACAAATGTCATTCCTAAGCTCACGACTGCATTGTTTTTCTTACTTCAGACTTTATACAATTTTTTATTTTAGTTAGAACTCAGTTTTTCAATGGGCACTTGTCCTGTCACACATGAACCTTTATTTTGAAAGCTTGTATCCAAAAAAAATGAAAAAAAAAAAAAAAAAAAATCCATTTCACTGCACTTGTCACCGGTTAGGGTTGTTTCTATAATGAACTAGAAATGACAGGTGTTCGGTTGAACTTCAATGAGTCGAAGGCATTAATCGTGTCAGTGGAGGATACTGTATACCCAATAACAAGCCTACATGGTGCGGGACATTTATTGTTCATGTTGCTCCCCATCTTCATTGTTACTGCCATACAGAGTTAACAACAGTGGTGCTGGTATTATTGACAATAATTTGGCATTTAGGACAGAGTGTATGCCATCCTAATTCCTAACATTAATTTTTCAGTTAGGGTGATTCTGGAAAAGCTATTTTAAAATACTTTTTTCCCCTAGATGCTGGTTGTAAACTTGTTTCTACAATACCAAAAATCATATGTGTCATCCTAAACTGAAAGACGGTTGGATTTTAGATTCAGGAAGTTTCTTATACATGGCTCCAGGACTGTTTTTTGGTATGTGGAACTTTTTAACTTGTGGACCAGTGCAGGAAATAGAGCAGTCAACCAGTTCTGTCTTGTTTTACTTCTGGATCTTTCAGAAATGTATAATTTCATACTCTTTTGTAAGGCGTGAAGTTGTTCAAGTTGATGGCCCATTCTTCTATCTTTTTCCTGCTGTGACATCAATGCATGCTGCAGCAAAATTCACCGGAGAGGTAAATCTCCAAAGTAATCCTTGTCATTTGATGGCACGGAAGCAGAGACTCAAAAAATCTCCCCTTTTGGCTGGAGTTTCTCCCTTGGGTCGTGTCCAATGTGAAATGACAGAGAAAGAAAGTGAGGGAGTGTTGCCAAAAAGAAGACGTAAATAAGAGTAATGTGATGGAGAATAAGGAGCAGAGGATGCAGAGAGATGAGTAAACTAAATAGTATAAAGGAGTAATCATACGTAATGTGATGCAAATTACAGGGTTTGATAATAAGAGCTTTGAGAATGGGGCGCACAAAGAAACAGATCAGGCGTCAAATATTATACAGGTCTTCAAATCTCTCTGTAAAGAAACCCCTGCACCTGCCCAGAGCTTCCTCCCATCCTCCCTGCAGCTCACTAATCAGTTGGGCTGAATAAGGGTGATAGGGCTTCCTAACCTGCCATCAGCCAGCTGCTCTCCACGAGGCTCTCAGGAAAAAACAACAAGTGTGAGACAGTCGCGCTGATGCCACCATTAAGCAAAAACATCACTGTATTTTTCTGCTGCAAGACAAGGTGGAAGAAATGTCAATCTTAGAGCTGCATGTTGACAGTTTGTCAGGTATAGCTTCTCAAAACTCAAATATTAGTTTTTTCTATATATCATTGGTTATTTTTGACCAAAAAAACAAGTTTAGAAAAAAAAAACTGCCATATGAGGAAACTCAAAAACTCCATTAATATGCTTTATCAGGGTTGTGTGGGTGTGTTTTGGTCGAATTTATTGACAGCTGCATCAACAGAGTGTATATTGTAGATTTTTTTCTTTCCCATCTCAGTGTTTATCCACATAAAGCACATAACTTCAGTCATAGTTGACTTAGCTTTTATGTCTTCGACTCGAAGAACTAAATAGTTTGGCTTTTTTACAGTTGCTCATCTTTGATACTAAGAGTTTAATGCCAATCCAAGTCCTGGATGTGCACCAGTTTTAGCCTCTTTTACATCCTAAACCAAGGACACTCAGAAAAACTCCTCAGTTTTCACAACTGAATTTCTGTCAGATTTCCAGTCTTGTATTGTGTGCTTGTCTGTTTTGTGCAGTGAAATTTTGACATCACCCTTTTCTTATGTGAAAAGGTCAGTTGGTTCTAACTTGGGCAGATAGCGATCTTATGCCACTTTGTACAATGCAGATTGAGAAAAGAAGTTTTCATTATTTATGTTTGAACTCGCCAGCTACAGCCTTATGTGTGCTTGTCTTCAGCTTCCGTACTTAAGTGTAAAAGTTTCTGCAAGCGCAATAATTTATTCAAGCTGAGTCATATCTGCCTTAGTGTTGTGACTGGTCTGCCTTTAGGGCAGGATTGATTTAAGTTTGACTGCGTTACATTTTATATTCTAATTCCCTGTTTACAGTCCCTCCTTCATTAGCTTTCCCAGCAATATTCACAGTACAGTTCCCAGAGTCTTCCTTAAATTCCTTAAATAAAATTGAGAATATTTGCTTTTTCTATTATTTGCTTTACCAGAACTTAGTTCAGTGGCAGAATGGGATAAAGAATGATTCAGAATGTCTGTTCTGAGATTTGACTCTCTTCTGGATTGATCTAAGTTCATCTACAGTTTAAACAGTGTATATTGTAGTCTCGCTCTGAAAATAAAGTAATAAGTGAGAAAAAATCCTGCCAAAATGTTGGCTGTCTAACATAAATCCCCTTAATCCTGGGCATAATACAGTATGCAGTCCTTTGTGTTGTAACCCACTTACAAATATTCTAATGGTTTATAATCGCTGTTCTTTTCAAGTGTCAAATAATAAACATTCTATTTAAATTTCAAGCATTTACTTCAGGTTTTGGCCAAAGAGACCAATTAAGAGAAGTTATTGGTCTCTGTGTGTCTCGGTAATTAACATTTCAAACAACCAAAGTGCAAAGGTCAGCGTTACAGTTCCTCAGTGACCACAGAAAGATAATGTAAAAGAAAGGTGTCTCAAAAGAAATTGAGATAATATTTTTTTACAAGCAATAACAACAAAATGGAAGAGAGAGTGATATGATTTTAGAGGGAGGTCATGCAATATAGTCATTATCCTGAACTTACACTGTACATGAGAAGGCTGAAAGTTTCCGAACAGTACAATGGAAGCCATTTATGTTGCATTTATAATTCATTCTGCATCAGGCCTGCAATACAACAACAACTATTATATTCCTTTCGGTGGCACATTGGAATCGTTACCAGGATTTCTTTTTAAGTTTCCCAGATATTTTAGATCTATTCGAACAGTATGCTATTTAATTTTCTCATTAAGTTATAAAGTAATGGTAACAGTTTTCTTGCTAATTATATATTATACTGTATTGCTGCAATTATTTTTCAACTAAAATTCCTAAGATACTCTAGTTCTTGCCTCTCATTTGTGAAAATTTGCCACTTTCTTTCCCTTTTGTGATAATTTAGTAAATAACCTTTCGATTTTGGAATGTCTCACAAAACAAGACATATGAATTTGAGATTTTTGAAATTGTGATGGACATGTTTTAGATCATTTTATTAGTTTTGGGATAGCCTCTGTGACATAAGCCATCTTAAAAACACTTAAATAAAATCTTTTATAAAATTATAAAAAGAAGATATAGAACATGTGCTCAAATCTTCTACAATAAATTCTAATTTATTTCCAGACTTACAAGTATCTAATTACCCTATACTTTTATACAGCCTAACAAGGCAAAGACTCTGTGTTGACAGTTTGTTTGAAATTAAATGATGTCTGGTTGCAGTTTTGGAAAGAGATGAAGAGAGGCCAGCTATGAGAGGGCAGTTACCATATTACAAAATGAGCAATCTAAGAATCTTAACAATTTTAAATTATGGCAAACAATCATTTCATTATTACATTATTGATGCATGGCATGCTCATTAACTATTCCTTTTTTTTAATTTAGCATTGACCCAGCAAATAGTTGCCATATATATTTGGTAAATAAACCATACCTGATAATTAAACTATCCATTTGATGTTCAGCAAGGGACCTTTGCATTTCAAACTGATATGGAGAGTCAGTTCTGACATGGTCAGTGTGCTCTGAAGTTTGATTTAGTCCTTAAATCGTATAATTCCAGTATAGTGAGGACATAATTTAAATTTTCAAAATTTTTTTTTAATGTGTAAATTCTGTGTTCAATATCACAAGCTGCATGGTTGCAACATCCGTACTGATAACAAAATCTATTATATCATATGTTCATGCTGTCAGATTATACATAAAGTATGTAAATGATACTTTCTGGACAAGGAGAGGAAATGTGTTTTGAGAACTTAGCACTTTGTGATCTATATTTTGCATTAATGAATACATAAGCTACTATGCTCCAGTAGTTTCCTATTTACTTAACCTTTTATTTGATGGTACACTTACAAAGTTGCCATATTAGATTCGAGCACAATAGTAACACTCCTTTGATTCAAGCACAATAGTAATACTCCTTTGATGATGGCAAAGAAGTGTATCTTCTTTAAGAATTAAATTCCTCCCCCAGTTTTCAGTTGACTATGATGTTACAGTGTTTTAGTGTTTACAAATATTTTGTCTTTGTCTTCCCAGTTTAGTCATGGACCACTGACATTAAGTAGCTGAGCTGACTAAGCTTTCGACTGGATTGATTAATGAACTATAAAACTGAGGTCATTTTGATAGTAACTCCAATTGAAAATGTGAGGAACTAGATGAGAACAGACTGCTCTTCTGAGAATATGTTCTCCAGGAATCGCTTCAATGGACAACATGGAGCAGGTGTTGCCCCTAAAGGAGGCACAAAGGCAAAAGTCCATTCTCCCAAAAAGAGGGCTCCAAACCCCAGGGTAGCACTAGTTATTCGAGGTAAAATACATCGTCTCTTGCAAGGTTCTTCAGACCACCATGTCCCAGATTCCCACCTCTATTATGCAGGTATTGAGGAGGAGGATGAGGCTGATGCACAGGAGGGCAGAAAGGAGCACAGACGTGTATATCCAAAGGTAAGCCCAAGGACTGAAGTTTACTCCGCAAAAGTGTCCAACAGTAAAGGACACAGTGTACCACCAGGGCCACCATGTGTAGGAGAGGTGGAACTGAACAGAGAGGGATGTATAAGAATACCCTGCACTTTGCAACATAAAAGCTGCAGATCCCCAGCAAATCTGAAACGAATCTCTTTTGAGGGAGAGATTCAGGCAACACCTGAGCAGACACGACGATCTCTGCACTATAGTCCATCAGGTCAAGACATGAATGGTGCCAGATTTTCAGAAGCAGCTGGAGGGGATTTTGCTTCACCCTGTATTCGCCCAAAGAGACCATATTCTACTGGTGATTGTGTAGACTACAACTTCAACAGAGCTCTCCCGAGTACACTGATAGAGGAGGATGAAGATAAAGAGGAGGAGTCAAGTGCTGTCATTGAGCACATTCTCAAAGAGCTGAGGGGGATCAACAAGATTCAGGAGGAAATCTCTGACCTTAGGGATTATCTGACCTCAGTTCGAGGGTCAGTTGAAGAAGTATCGTCCTGTGTAGATGCTGTACTCTTGGAGATAGAGGGAATCCGTTCCAGCAACAAGGCTGGTGCAGGGGTACACGCTGGTACCTGGTCTGGTGTAGGGTGCAAAGATGGACAATCCCCCCGCAGAAGGCCCGCTAGTGCATATGGCAGTTTAGGGAGTGTGATGCCAAAGTCTCATTCAAATCTTTTTCCTCAAGTCTACCATGAGCGCCATAGCATCCATGGAGAGTTACTGTTACCAAGGGAAGAAGAGTCTACTGTGTCCCCAATTGCTGAATCAGTAGATAATCATGAAGGTGAGGAACAGGAGGATACCTCTGACCATAGCTCAGATATCCCAGTAGGTGCCATTGCAAGAAAGCTCAGCTTTGGCTACCTTGAAAGGCAGGATGGCCAAGATTATCCAAGCACCAGCTCCTTGTCTTCTGGCCATAGTTCCAAGTCTGAGTCAGATCCAGAGAAACCATCATGTAGTCATGGAAGGAAGCAGCAAAGAGCTGATGATGGGGAAGAACCTTGGACTGACAATAGACCACCAAATAATGCTGGGGAATCTCTGTGGCATAAAGAAACTGTTTATCTCAGGGGTGAAAGTATGGAGGAGCATCAAGGTGAGAGCCCTCTTTGCATTGAAGGAACTGGTTGCTGGGATCACTACAGAGGTGCAGGAGGATATAGTACATCAGGACAATGCTCTACAGGAAGCTCAGAACGTCTCTCTGTTCACTCTGGTAAACACTACAACTCACCTGCAAGCACTTCTAGCAGGGATGATTGGCAGTCACAGAGGAGAAGGCCTCAAACTCAGTCTGGGATTCAAGTTCCATCAGATACTAACCTTGAAAACTCCACTCTAGGATATGAGTGTGCTGCAGATTTTTCCTACCCTCAAAGTTCTGGTTACCATTCAGTTGATGGGCGTGATGTTGAAGCAGAGGAATTTGACTTCGGACAATCAAATAACCTAAGCTACACAACTGACTGTCAAGTTGCTAGTTACCAGGAAAATTATTCAGAATATGAAGAGCTGTCAACTGTGGCATGGACTGAGGCATCCTCCTGCATCACTGTAGCTGATGTGGATGAGCCATTCTTTCAAGAGAGTAAAGCCAGTAGCCAAAGCTTAGAAAACCAACCCCCTTACCAAGACAATGCAGACATCCAAGCTGGTGGTTTCAATGTCAAGCGCATAGGCCGAGCTGTACTTGATTTTAGCTCTGCCTTGCGGGGAGCATTGCGCAAACTTGAAGTCCCTGGAGCCCAAAATTCTGGAGAGGAAACAGACTTTGAAATTGTGTTGCCTGCTGACATTCCTACAGCTAAGCTGCCTTCAAAACCTTTTTGCTATGAGGCACAATTTGAACAAACTGACAAAACCACAAAAGGTATTGTGGTGGATCATAGAAATGCTGTCCAGGAATTGAGCAGAGCCAATACTCTAGACAAATTAGATCTTGTCTCTGTTGAACCTATGCCTGAAGAAGCCAACAACAGCCTTGGATTGGAATCTGCAGATACTTGCCAACATTCTACGTGTTCGGACAAGACGCTCCCATGCCCAGAAGAACTTCCAATTTGTCCTGACCCAAATTACAGTAGCACTGCAATACTGCCTCCACCTGATGGCCTTACACAACTACCTGCACAAATCCCTGCAGGGGGTCCTCCAGATCTGACCATTAAAGCCCAGCTTTCACAATGCACCACTGCAGAATCCCTCTCGGTCTCCCTCTTGACTGATGAAAATGCTGCACCAGCAGATCAGAGGAAAAATGAGGTGCAACATCCACACCAAACTGTTACGGATATTGTGGCACTAGTGAGCAAAACAGAAGGAGTTGCAGCTGAGCTACCCGTGGAGATAAGCCAGATGGATGAACGCAGGCTAAAGTGCCTGAGGACGTTCCAGCAGATTCTGCGGGAGAAGCGGGAGACCAGGCGCAACCTTGCCAGTATGACCATGTCCACCTTTTCTCAGGATGAATTTGAGCCAGGTAGTCATCACAGGATTTTTATCTTGGAATCTTTTTTTTGTTTCATAATGTGCATTTTGTTTTATTTTACGTTAGTAAATGAGTCTTTTATTGATTTTGAGTCACAGATCTCTTTGTTTTTATCTTTTTTATTTTCTATTCTTACTCTTTTTGCCTTAAACATCTCTCAGGGTTGAAAAGGCATTGGAATTTGTTTGAATTTTTAAATTTGCTTTAGGGCTGGGTATTGCAGAGAAAGTAAAATATCACAGTATTTTTGGCCAAAGAATCTCAATATTGTTCTAGCAACAATATTATGGGGATGACTAATAGGGCTTCCACAAAATACTGAATTTTTTAATGAATAATTTTGCTGAAAAAAATATCAGTCATGGTGTATAAAAGTAAAATGATTAGAATAGCTAATCAAGAAAAATTCAATCACTTGAGGATAGTCTTGCCTTTAAAACCAGGAAAAGACAATGCTTAAGCCATATCACGACGGCATTCAAAATCTCAGGCGGTACCTGTCGCATATCATAGTATGTAATGTCAATACATTTACTAGCCTTATGTAAAATTGTTTGATTTTCTTATGATTTTAGATTGATACTATTGAATGTCACTTAAAATTAGTGAAAAAAAATTCTGACACTGTTTTTTGGTTTGTTTGTTTGTTTTTTTTGTTCAGTCAAAAACTTTCTCATGTTCACCCTGTGGATATAAATAAGCCACTGCACCAAAAGGTTCCTTGAGTACTTACTGTACCAAACTGTGTCTGCTCATATGATAATTTCCATCCCCTTGAGAGTAATGTATCACCTGCCATTCATGAGTCCCTTACTCCTCTCCAAGGCTCCAGTAGTAGCCATTTGCTGAATTAGAAAGCATTAATTATCTCCTTGGAAAGCAAGCCTGACATTAAAGAGGAAGGAGAGGGGAAATATTAAGAGTCATTTTCATGATAAATTATACATTTTAATGAAACATTTATGACCTCAACCCCTCTTCTATCTGACAACCTAGTGGCAGCGCTGCTTTTACCATTATAACAACATGACATAACAGTGTGTATCTTGTTATTTGGCACAGTCCAGTTGTCTATGACTGTATTTCTTTTCTGTCTGTTTCATTTTCCTTCTTTTGCTGTTTTACAGATGGAAGTCAAGATGGGGATCAGGTTACCTCTTTTGTGGTTTCTCTCCCGTTATCATTAATAACATAACATCTTTAAAGATGTTGCTCTATCTGTACAGTCTTCTCTAAATTGTTGGACATTTTTTCATCTAAGTGTCTATTTCTTTAAAAAAAAAAATATGTTTGTATAGCTTTCGATCAGTTTCTTGAAAATGCTAATGAAATCTTTTTACTAGATATCAACCTCAACGTATTTGTGACCATTTAATAACATTTGTGGTTTTAGTAATGAATATAAGAATGCCATGTCAGTATTGATTAGGAAACAATATGGATGTAAAATAATATTGATGTCAATTCAGTCAGGCTACCATGTTTGTATTTCACTGTGGTATTTTCTTTACTAGCTGTCAGACAAACAACCACACTGTTAGGACGCAAAAGTCAATATTCAGTGTGCGTTTACTGGGAGCGTGTGTGGTTTGGTGGGCGTTTACTTTACAAGGTGAAATCAGATTTATGATGCTCATATATGTGGCGGGACAGTATGATTGATAGAAATGCCTTATTTGGCATGCAGTGCTGAAACTCAACCAACCCATTTCAGTCTCTGTGTTTCTCTCCTGTTTTTGCTCCTTACTCTGTTTTTTTCTCATGCTTGTGTGTGTGCATGCTCCAGTGTCATGAAACCAATAAAGGCTGTCAAACTTTAAAGGGATAGATTTATGACTTTTGACATTTTATTTCAGAGCCGAGATCAAGATGGGGACCCCAGCAAGCATCCATGGACGAAGCCAGGGTCAGTAAACGCTTATTTGCATGTCTGTGTGTGTGTGAGTGTGTGTGAACAAGTGAATAACTACCTAAAGCAGTGTTTGCATCTAGATTTTCTTTCTATTCATATATTGAGCAGTGTGTTTTGGTATTCACTTGTTTTTACAGGGGAAACACACCATTTGGCATTGACAGTATGCCAGACCTCCCCAAGAGGAGGCCAATTCCACTTGTTAGTGAACTGGTGAGTATGCATCAATCTCAGTGTCTGCCTTCTGACATTTTGGTTTTGATCTTCACCTAACCTTGATTTTTTTTTTTTTTTTACAACTTAAACCTAATTGAAATATGCAAGTCAGCGCTAAACTGCGACTGGAAATGATCAGTTTTTGTGCAGCCGTCTGCTACCTCCATCTAAAGGACTTTTTATTTAAGATAAAGTAGAGTTTGACGTTTTAACTTGCTTTAAAATTATCTGTGAAGATGAAGTCTGTATCTATCTACCTATCTAGCTATATATATATATATATATATATATATATATATATATATATATATATATATATATATATAGAGAGAGAGAGAGAGAG
>JAPQLA010000021.1:7073737-7088152 GCA_029822935.1 Naso vlamingii
ATATATATATATATATATATATATATATATATATATATATATAGAGAGAGAGAGAGAGAGAGAGAGAGAGATACACAAGTGATCTCTTATGCATTAAACAGTTTTACCCTGAAAATCTTAAAATATGACTACCTTGAGTGATTGTATTTATGTGGTATATTGGTTTATATTGAAATTTTGTCAGTTGGTAAACATAAATGAAGAGCTTGAAGAGACACTCCTGCAGTGACACCAAGTGAGCAATATTTTTTTGCAAGCAGCCATGCTGGCTGCAAGGTGAGAGCTGCTGATTCCCTCAGGGAGGAACTTGTTTGTTTGTCTCTAACCTTTGCTTGTTTCTTGTTCTCTTCCCTTGCACATGTTGTCTCTGTTCCTTCGTCTGCCCTCAGGCTATGGTGAGTAAAAGAGAGGCGAGATTTCAGTTGCTGTGGTTTACTTTTTTGTTTAATGGGCTTGTTTTAAAGTGTCTAATTGTCCTGATTGTAGTAAAGCTGTCAATTTGCTCTGTGGGAAGTAATCTTATGTGGTTTATATAAAATTTGTATGTGCATGGACACAAGCACACAAGCAAACCCTCATACGAATATCAGGTATTGTTTCCCTGTACTTCAAAACGTTCTGACTAACACAAGAAAAATCAATTCCTTCTTGCAAATGCTTTCAGCTTCCCCCCAGCTGAGTGATACTTAGAGAGTAGAGGCTTTCTCTCTGATTGTTTTTTTTTTTTTTTCCCCCACAAATCCTTTAATTAACGGGTTTGTTTTCTGTGATTCATCAAGTCAACAAATAAATAACACACCTGACTGTCTAAGCAAACAAATATCGATAAATGTTTTGGTAAATTGTGTCTTTCTTCTTTTAGACTCCAATTTACCTTTGGGAGACTGAGATGTGTCTGTGTCATTAGAACTGTGAATATTCAGTCTCTGAGATCTAAAAAACCTGACTCATGATAAAAGAAACCTGAGTCCTTTGATTAGAAGCAGATTCTTCAGAGTGAAGGTCACACTCTTAACACCAGAGGTCTGAGGAAAAAGCACCCATGAGGTTTGAAGAGATATGGAGACTCCAGGACAATTAAGTCTAGCCTAGTAAATCAACCAATAGATATCATGAAGAGAAAGAAAAACAAACAGGACAGAGATAAAAAAAATTAGTCCTCATGAACAGTGACAATTAAGAGGCAGAGAAGAAAGAGGTCATAGATCATTCTGTAGCTTCCTAGTAGTGTTCTTAAACTATTCAAATCCAAGTGATCAAGTATTAGTCCAAATATGTATGTTTTAGCATAAAAATGCTATTTTTCCTTAGCCCTTGTGAAAAGTATTTCCTGAACACTTTCCTGAACAATTTCCTGTGACCTGACACAGGTTTCTAGATGATTATTTTGCTACATATAACCCCAGCTACCATGTAACCCTTAGCTTGTATGCCATTGCTTTTTGATGATGGCTTAGTGCGAGTGTCCATTTGAAAAAATGCAGATATAGTTGTCCTTTAAATATTTAAACCTTAACGGCCCAAAAAATCAAAAGAAAAAAGGCAAACAATGGCTAAAAATCTCTGCACAGACGCAACACAACATCTGCAAAGTATTAAAAGTCCTTTTTTTACCTAACGAATGTGCACAGGGTTAGACCATCACTACAATTGTGTGCTTTTGTATAAAGTTATCAGTATACATGTGTCCTGAGTTTGCTTCTTTTCTCAACATGTTGTGGTTGCACACTCTATGTTGGTCAGCACTTTTTTTTGTCCAGCCTATGGATTTTAACCAGTGATTGCCTTTTGTGCTTCTGCAAATGTGAGCCTTCAGACACTCGTACCTCAAATTATTTATGCTGCTCCATTTCAAAACTCACCGGAGCATTGTGCTCGGTCTGCTACATGGCCACATGATCACCGTGGCTTTGTTTTCCACACTGATGCTAGACAAGGCTTTAGAAAAGCAGTGCAGTTTTCGGACTTGCCGACCACACTAAAGCTGCTATACCTTCTTCTCATTTAATGTGATAACATGGCCTTTTTCTGTGATCTTGCAGTTGTCAGAAATCTCTGACTCTCTGATGAAAATATCCAGAGCTCTAAAAATTTCAGTGTCGTAAAAACAATATGACAAAAAAAAAAAAAAGACTTTTCCAAATAAACCATAGCTGGAGAGATTAAGCTCTTCACTATGCACTGAGACCTGTAGTGTGTTTCATAATCTGAGTGGTTTTACATGCTGTCCAGTACAGTAGTCACCTGGACTCCTGCGTGTTTGCTCTGTCGACATCAAGGATCTCTATGGAAACAATTCTTATTTTTTACTGTTATCTTATTTTCTACCGTTATCCTTGACGTTTTCAAAGTTGTGTGCGACTTGATGTCTCCCTCATATATCACAAAAATGTAACTAAGCTAAATACACCATCAAAAACTCCTCCTTGCACTTCATTAAAATTCTGTACAAGTGAAGAGATATGTAGTCAACTGATGAATCACAGACTAACGTCGCAAATGAATGGCAGTAATCAGTTTAACTTGATGACAGCTGACAGCATATGACAGGGAGATGCTGTGAGCACAGCCACTTTGGTTAAAAAAAGCTCTATATCTATTTCAAGGATGTTTCTCAGGTGTATCACAGCTTTAAATTGCTGCCTGATGGAAACTGCATGTGAACATCTGCATTCTGTTTGTTTCTTTACGCTGGAGATTAAGCAAAGGCTGACTAAATCCTGTCCAAAACATCCTTTTACAGCACTTTCACATTAATACACACAGAGCACAATGCAAAGTAAGAAAAATTATCTGAAGGAGAGAAAAACTGAAGCCAAGACTACATTGTTGTTTTTTGTTTGTTTCTTTCTTTCTTAAAGAAATAGTTGAACAAACTGAAAAATTTCTTCATTCACTCTTTGGTGGAGAGTTGGGAAAGTCGAATGATACCAACTCCATGTTTGTTCATTGAAAGTATGACCCTAACTAGCAGCAGATTAGCTTAGCTCAGAGTTTGAAAACAGTGGGAAACAGCTAGCCTGGCTATGTTCAAAGAACAAAAATCCACTTAGCAGCACTTCTAAAACTCGATGACTTTAATACGGGCTTGTGGTTTGACAAGATATAACATGTCAATTAATATATTTAATTAATACAAGCAGGCTCACTGTTTCCCCTAAATTTTTAGTCATTGTGCTAAGCTAAGCTAGTCACCTGTTGCCTGATGTTTCATTTTTACAATATAGATATGACAGTGGTGCCATTTTTCTCATCTAACTCTCTGCAAGACAACAAGTAAGCATATATCTCAAAATGTTGAGTACTTCCTCAAGGCATAGCATCAGTTCTAAATTTCAAAGGGTTGTTGTACTACAAAGTTGTACTGAAGTATCCAGAGCTCTAGCGGGACAAAAAAAACAAACAAACAAACAAACAAAAAACACTTGATAGAAACATCCCTTACAAGCAAACTTGCAATGAGGATCAAATGTAGTAAATAAAACATGTGTGAGTTTGTCCTCGATGAGGTGGTCAGAGAGGTGTGTGACAGGTTTCCAAAAGTGTGTTTTAAGAGAAAAGTTTTGACGACCTTCAAAGCTGAAACAGCCCAACATCAAGAGAGAATTGATTTTCTGAATTTTCTAACTGAGAGTTCTCCTTGGCTTTCACTTTTATCTTTATCTTGTTTGTTTTTCTCTGAAGCTGTTTATGACTGACGCTCCTCTCTCTCTCTCTCTCTCTCTCTCTCTCTCTCTCTCTCTCTCTCTCTCTCACTCTCTCTCTTTCTCTCTCGTTTACAGTCTATGATACAGTCCAGGAAAGCTGGACTCGCCCACACACTGGCCACACGGACGTCCCTGAAAGACGAAGAGCTAGTGAGTGGCCAAATACATATGCCACACACACAACCACAAACACAAACACTTCTTCATAAAACTATGACTTTATAAGGAGCAAAACTGAAAACTTCCTGTCGCCTCAATGCCAGGTAATGCGGATCCATACAAATCCTGTTTTGTATTTACGGACAAACACTCATTTACAGTTTATCACACCTCTTTCACCAACTACGCTATGGCTATCAGTATTCTTTTGCCATATTGCTAATCTGTTTGTTTGAAGATCCAATATACTGTGGGCTCTGAATTTTGCTGAGTCAACTAGCATCAGGTTTTTATGGAGGCAGGAGCAGCTAGGTCTGAATGAGTGGATGAGATTTCTTATTGTTTATTTTGTGCCTTTCCAACTTCGCTGTGTCAAGTCATGGTGGTGATAACATTCTAATCAGAAAAACATTCATTATTTATGTGGCTGAAGAAGGTCAGTGAACATACCATGGAGAGCAAAACAATTACCAACTGGAAATTAACACTAAATAGAAAAAAAATGCTTAACATGTATTTTGAAACATTTACAGCCTTCCACATATTAATACAAAGTGCACATGTATGACTGTGTTCATTCAGATTATGCCACATACTTACTCATTTCCCAACAAAGAAAACATGCACAAACACAGAACCTGCTTATGTGCCTTGTAAGTTAGTGACTCTACTAGATTCATAAATGCGTGTTGCAAATACAGAATACTAGATATATTAAAGCCCCTTTGAGGAACTTTCACTATGTGTTGATTGTAGTGGCATGTGTGGACAAAAGCGGTACCACTTACTGTTGTGAAGATCTTGTTTAGAGTGAGCATTTGTTTTGGAAGAGAATGAAAGAATCATGCCATTTATTTGCACAATGACATTTCAGCCATAACCACAAAATACTGAAATGGTCTGTGTGCTGTAAAGCAGGCAAAGGCATTTTAAAAGACTGGATAGTAATCTCCATACTCCTAACTGATGGTCTCATTTGCAGATGTAGGTAATACGTGACGCATCAGTGTTAAATTTAGACTTCCTCATAACCAGTTAGAAGTTCCGTGCAGGGACTTGAAGATATTTGTGCAATGTTGGCTGTTCCAGTATAAAACTGTGTTAGCAGATGGAAGGATAATATGTTCAAAAATTTTGCAGTATTTTGTGCTCCCTCATAAACACAGACACAGAGCAGATATCGAATATTCTCAAGCTGACAACTTGTGAAAAACATGAAAAGTTAAATAATGCCAAAAAATATAGTTTTCATACAGCAAACTCTATACCATTCATACCACTGTATCACCATTTCTACTATAATAAGAATAGTAAGCTTGATCATAATGACTCATGTACCCCCGTGTACACATTCAGTGTTTACCAAATCACGCTGGGCTTCTAGTCAAGGTGTCCTCTCATCCTGTGGAGATGTGTTCACCTCCTCCCACACTCCTCCCACTCCGAGCAACAGCAGAATTTATTTCATCAGTTAAGAAGCCAAGAATTAGAAAAACACAGATTAGCACTTTCACACACAGCCACATTTCTGTAGGATTTTAGCAGTAGCCAAGTTGAATTTACCTGTATGAAATTTTCCAACACCCATCCTGCGTTAACACCACAGACAATGATTTTTTTGTAATGTTCCTCTAAATCAGCATATCAAGGGAGAAAACTATTGTTGCTGAATCATTTCCTGTCTGTTGTTTTCTGTCCTTGTTCTCAAAGTTTGCTTACAGATTTCTTGTGTCACTGTCTTCACTGCCAACCCTTTCTCTGTGCCTCGGTTATATTTGTGTCATTCACCTTGTTGTCCTTTGTTCTCACACTTGATCCTATGCTTCTCTTTTCTAAGAACTTTATCTGGAAAAATCTCTCATGCCCTTCACCACTGTCTCACCCGTCCTCCACCAATATTTCTTTCTCTCTTTGCTCCTACAGAAAAACCATGTGTACAGGAAGACCCTGCAGGCTCTGATCTACCCCATCTCCTGCACAACACCACACAATTTTGAGGTGTGGACGGCCACCACGCCCACCTACTGCTACGAGTGTGAGGGTCTGCTGTGGGGCATCGCCCGGCAGGGTATGCGCTGTGCTGAGTGCGGGGTCAAAGTGCATGAGAAATGCCAAGAGCTGCTGAATGCTGACTGCCTGCAAAGTGAGTAGTAATTAAACTTTTTTGAAAATAGAAACTCAAAATAAATGTACCCCAACCAAAAAGTATTTTCATATTCTTGTATTTATTACTGCTTCAAGCAAAGAAGCAGGCTGACTACAAAGTCTGCTGAAATTGTCAGTGCGTTTGTACAGATTGTAAGACTCACTTTCCTAATCAGAAGGTAGCTTCTGAATGCAAAGTTGTTTTGCAGTCGCCTTTCAACTGTCTAATGTGAGAGCTTCCAACAGTTGAGCTTTGACAAAGCAAAAATATCTGCATAAATGTTGCTTGAGGATACCTTTGGCAAGCTGACATTGCTCAGTGATGTGATTTTGTGTAAGACGGGATGAAATGTTTTGCAGGAAACACTGATGGGTCTACTGAAGAAAAATGATAAAAGCTCAAAGTAAAAGCATAAGATCCATCATTTAGCATAATTTGAGAATGTTCTTTCTTTTTCTTGTTTTACACTCTGGAACTCATCATCCTTCTGTCTTTTCTCCTTTTTCCCATCTTGTCGTTCCTCAGGAGCGGCTGAGAAAAGCTCCAAGACTGGGGCAGAGGACCGGACGCAGCACATCATCATGGCTATGAAGGACAGGATGAAGATCCGCGAGAGGAACAAACCGGAGATCTTTGAGGAGATCCGGAAGCTGTTTAACATCAACAAGATGATCCACGTCCAGCACATGAAGAGCATCAAGCAGAACGTCCTGGACGGCACCTCCAAGTGGTCGGCCAAGATCACCATCAACAGTACGTTCAGTGAAACTTAAACTTTAAAACAAAAAAACAAAAAAAACAGCAACTTGCTATTCCAAAGGAAACATTAAGCCCTTTAAATATTTTACTGCTTAATTAGTTTTGAGGTATTGTAAATATGTTGTAGATGACAGAAAGCTTTAATTCATTGCAGTGGTCTTTACACTGTACTTTACTGAGTTGTCTGGACAAAGTCTTGTAATTTGTACTCTGAGCAAATCTTCTCTCTTTACTCTTCTAAACTGTTGAAAGAAACAAATAATAGTTTGAAAACTAACCTTTCGAAACCTTCAAAGAGGAACGAAATCCTGACATTTCCATTTAAATAAATTAAACAGACAAAGGCCAACTTTGCAGACATCTTTGTCAAAATAATGAAGGAAAATAATTCAGTTGGGATGATATAAATGTGGACTGAAAGACACATCTTTCCTTTCTGCCTATTCCTGTCACTCTCTCTTCTTTTGTATTTCCATTATGTACCTACTCAGCAGAAGTCAACAAAGCAACAGCATACTATGCATGTGTGTGTCCACATATGTAAAGTATGTATGTAGTATGCATAAAAGTGTAATCAGTCTGCATAGCAAATTTACATTCTCACAGTTGACTTCAGCTACACAATCTGAACTTGTAAATGTTTTTTTTTTTTTTTTTTAATATATAGCAGTTTGTTCAATAAGTAAAAACAAGTTCTTGCTAAATGCTGAAAATCAATTTAGAAATCATTCGAACCAAGAGTTTCGGGCAAATGCTGAGGAACAAATCAGAAGTCAGAAGTTGAGACATTGACTAAGTAGCTCTCAGAACACATTTTTAGCAACAGTTTAAAATTGTGTGACAGTGATAGAAAGTTAAAAAAGCTGGAAGGGTTTTTGCGCATTCAAATCTCAGGGGTATATAGGAAAACAGGATGGTAAAACATCTGTGTCCTCAAGAAACCAGAACACAATACTGATGGCTGTGAAAACCTTCACCTGCAGCATTCAGTGTTACTGAACCAGAGCATGTCAGGTTTCTCCAGATAAATACCTAAAAATAGAAATTATCCCACAGTTATGAAAGTTTCTTTTTTTTATCAGACTGTCTCATTCTGAACTGTGGAGAAACTTTGACTGTTTGACTGCAAGCTTCACTAATTTGAACAGACAGGCAACCCGGCCAACCTTCTCCTCCCTTTGCCAAACATCAACAGGACGGCCGCTGTTACCAAAGCAACCAGACACATCACACCATTTAGTGGCAGCAGTGTTGCCATGGCAGCCATCACACCTTGTCTCTCCAATCAGCAGTGATGAGCTCCATTAAAGAGGATATACAGTGGGAGGCGTTCAGCTGGCGCTTTGTTGAAATTCATTCATGGTCAGGTGCTAATTGTTGAACTCCTTTATCTGCTTATCAAGGACAAACCACATGCTCACAGACTCTACAAATTATCAAGGAAGGCAATGACTATTTTCATAATTGATGCATCTGCTGATTATTGCCAGGATTAGTTTATTATTTGTTTAGGTATGAAAGATAAAGGTTAAAATGTTTGTCACAGTTTCCCAGAGCCCAAAGTGACTCCTTCAAGTGCTTCTTTTGTCTAACAACAGCCCAAAACTCCAAAGACTCATTTACTGTCATTAAAGACAAAAAAGAGCAGCAAATTCTTAGATTTAAAGTTGGGTCAGGCAGTTTATCTTTGGTGTCATTGCGCAAAAAAATTCACAATAACCTTTCAGCATATTTTAATGCAGGCTGTTTGAAAGAAAACGACACTTCCACACCTCTCCATGGCTCTGTAATCACATTATCACAGGGTATTTTTGGCGAACATCAGTAATCACAGAGAGCATGTGTTCCTATTGGTTGCTCTACACTGCACTTCTTAACGACAGGTGATATCAGTACGAGCTGATTTGAGGTTGAAACAAGTGATTTGCCTTGCGTTCTAAAACTGGCAACAGTGTCTGCAGGTGACACCATCAGCCGGCTTGTGTCAAGCTGAGATGGACCATTTTACTCCGCTGCAACTTTTCCTGTTTTGTCTCGTCACAAATCTTTGGTAAAAAAAACTGGACTTAAAAAAGAGAGCGACAGCAAACAAAATGCTACAGCGAGCTTGATTTCCAACTGTTGCCTACTGTACCCCAGCTTCAAGTGTCTGGAAGCTTCTAAAATGTTTGACATTTTGCTTGAAAAATGAAAAATGAATGATATTTATATATATATATATATATATATATATATATATATATATATATATATATATATGTAGTATCCTATAATTTTCTTTCAATCAGCTTGTAGATTGATGAACTAAGTGTTGCAGCTCTATTATCAGGGACTTTTTCATATAGAGTTAAAACATTTTTAAAAAATTGTCAGGCCAAATTTATACTTGGTAGCTAAAGCTATCAAACACTTTCTGTAATGGACAAAGTTTTGCAAGATTGTCTTTTCGATTTGGCTGCTTACAACCACTTTCTGTTTGGTGATAAATAAAATAAAAACCTTGACAATCAAATTCAAATAAAAATATTTAAAAATCACTTTTTAATATACATAGCTCTAGCAGGTCCTTTCTTGAACACAGTGGTAAAGACTACAAGCATTCTTTTGAACATGTCTATAAGTCACTCAAGTTGGTTAATATTTTCAAACTCTGTTCTCTTTTACTTTTACTTTTTCTTAAAAATTTTGCATAAATCAATCATGCCTAACTGAAATACACTCTGACATACTTTTAACTCAAACTCCATTTTGCATATAAGCCAAGTTAGCATTGAACTTGATAGTGGAGTGACAGGAGACGCTCTACAGAGAACTCTTTGAACAGTCCACAGATTCATCAGGGAATAACTCAACCAATTAATATTCAAAATCCCCCTTAGTGTAGATAAAAGGGATCTGTCAGGCAACCCGCGGAGGCTCGTTGAAGTCACTGTGCCCGATCGTGAAATAGCTCCCCACATAACCCCCAGTAAACAGCCAGTTGTTCATTTAAACACGTCGGTTTTTGTGTAAATTAAACATAAAAGACAGTACACGTTAATAATTGAGTTTTTGAGGCAAATTTTCAGATCGTGGAACAGAGCCAGGCTAAATGTTTTCCCCTCTCCCAACAGCTAGTGGCTGTGGCTTTATATTGAACGGACAGATATGAGAGTGGTACCAATCTGCTTGTTGAACTTTCTGAGAGGGTGAATAAATGTGACTCTTCTGATTGAAATCAGTCACCTTATGCTCACTTACAGGACAAAAAACTTTGGTGGCATGTTGCCTTGTTGTCTGAGCCAGCCCATACACCTTTAGTCATCAACTTCTTACAGTTCAACAACATCCTTGGTAACTGTTAACCTTTCACTTAGGAGAAAATGTCTTCAGATCGGAGTCGTAAGCCTTTAATCTCCTTCTATCCAAGCAGTCTTCTGTAACTTGGATACAAGCGAAGCCAGGCAGACAGTCTTCAAGGCAAACACATTGTGCTGATGCTGTTTTTCACAGAGTCTGCCTCATTTAATTTGTTGCTTTGATGTCTTGACGGAGTGGTACAGAAACAATGAAGAATATAAAATGCAATGCTTCAAATTAAAATGCAACAAGGATGCACGTCTGCCGTTAAAACCTGAGCATACTGACTGCACTGAAATCCAATTCTTCGTCTTTGATTGTTTTTTTCCACTTTGACAATGGAGCCATGTCACTCTGGCCACTTGTTGCATAGAACAGCAGAACATCGGGTGACAACAGTTGTTTAAGTAATTTGGTGAGAACTGTTGTTATCCAACATCTGCCTGTGAGTCGTGAGTGTTGTGTTACGAGGCTTTGCATAACGTGTGTGGGTGATATCTTGTGTTTTGGTGTGTGTGTGAATGAGACCGAAAGATGATGTTAACGAGTAGGTGTTTGTTGTTCTTATGCAATTTTCGTAGTCATTCTCTCCTTTTTTGTGTGCCTGTGCCTGTGTGTGCGTGTGTGTGCATGTGTGCCTGTGCCCCTGTGTGCGTGTGTGTGTGCGGCTATCAGTTGTCAGTGCACAGGGTCTCCAGGCCAAGGACAGAACGGGCTCCAGCGACCCATATGTTACGATCCAAGTTGGAAAGACCAAGAAGAGAACAAAGACCATCTACGGCAACCTAAACCCAGTCTGGGAGGAAAAGTTCAGCTTGTAAGTTCAGCTTGTTATTTTCTTTCTTACTGTAAAGCTGCATCTCTAAGAGGCCTGGAGGGAAGTTGCAGGAAAACACTGTCGCTGTCACAGTCACTGTGCTTTGGCAGAAGAAGGTTTGAGATGGTAAACCTACGCAGGTGTTTTTACTTATTTTAGTGGATTAAACCTCCTCTCGGGACTGTGTGTGTGCGTGTGTGTGTGTGTGTGTGTGTGTTTGTTTACAGACTGACATCTCCCACATTCTCCTGTTGGCTTCATTGCACCTGATTGCTACACCACATCATATTTATTAATACATGAAGTCTTATGAAACACCTGTGAGAGTGTGCAAGGCCTTAAATCGAAAACCAAAATAACACAAAGTTAAGAAAAATAACGGTCAAGTGTGGGAAATTTTATCTCTAACCACATGTGATGTAGTTTCTAATTTTCGAACATATATGTTAGTTAGCTGCAGGCAAGCACACTGTACACCTTCCTCATATGCTTCTAAATTTGTTAAAAACAACACCTCACCCACCTGTCCTCAAACTCCACAGCGAGTGCCACAACTCATCAGATCGTATCAAGCTGCGAGTTTGGGACGAAGACGATGACATCAAGTCACGAGTGAAGCAGCGACTGAAGAGGGAATCTGATGATTTCTTAGGTCAGAGCATCATCGAGGTTCGAACCCTGAGTGGAGAAATGGACGTCTGGTACAACCTGGGTAAGTAGTCACTCAGAATCATTAAGATATGGTAATTGTGGTGTGGATGTGAGTGTGTATCTTTCTGTGGTTTTGTGCGGTAGATGAGTGTGTAATACTGTTTACGTGGGTGTGTGTATGTGTGTTTGTGTGTTTTGGAGTATTTCTGAGTGTAGGGCACAATAAAATAGCAAAATAATTGTAGCACTTAGTGTTTCATTTTTCATTCCAAGTTCAAATTAAGTTCAACTCTGAGTGATGAATTACTGAAGAGTAATTGTGTGTGTGTGTGTGTGTGTGTGTGTGTGTGTGTGTGTGTGTGTGTGTGTGTGTGTGTGTGTCTCCACTTACAGAAAAGAGAACAGACAAGTCAGCGGTGTCTGGTGCTATTCGTCTTCAAATTAGCGTGGAGATCGAAGGAGAGGAGAAGGTGGCACCGTATCATGTACAATACACGTGCCTTCATGAGGTAACACACACACACACACACACACACATATACACACAACTGTGTTTCTTTCACTTTTTGATTAAAGCCTGTTCAACTCTGTCAAATTGCTTCCTGAGTTGGGGCTGCTAACTTGAAGACAGGAAATTAACAAAGTGGCTGGATGTCAAAGTAAAAGTAATTAAAAGTAAAGATAATTCAGCTTTCTACATGCGCCCAAATCTCTGAATTGTTTTAACCGTGATCATTTTTAACAGCCTTTGAAGAAAGAAAATACCAGCTCGCTATTGTACGCTGGAAGTTTTTGTGAATAACTGCTGGTCGTTATTTCCTTTCAGTGACTTGAGTTACTTTTAGCATGACCATCGTTTTCTCATTAATTAATTATTTTTTTTTTTTGTAGAACATATTTCACTTCTCAACCGATGTGGAGGGAGGCGGCGTGGTGAAGATCCCGCAGGCCCAGGGAGACGATGCATGGAAAGTTTACTTCGACGAGGTGCAGCAGGATATCGTGGACGAGTTTGCCATGCGCTACGGCATTGAATCCATATACCAGGCCATGACGTAAGCTCAGTGTTATAACGTGGGAGTGTAAAGTTTCCCAGGCACCCATTCAATTCATCCAGTAGGATATGATGTCAGCCTACTTTGTGCATGTGGGGGCAAATCAAATCAGGAAACACTAATACTAATGTGTGGACAGTATTTAAAGTGTTTGTGTGTGTGTGTGTGTGTTGTTATGAGGAGTGGTGGGCGAGGTTGTAATGATCTATAAACAGCATGCAAATTAGTTTATTTGATCTAATGAGAATAGATGACCTGCCACCTCAGAGATTTGCAGGCTGTTTGATTGGCTCACTGCCGGCAGGTGGAGATTCAGCGAGCACACCCACACACACATACACACACACACATTGAGACACAGTGTTTTAATTACATTAATAATGTTGTGATTTGACCTTTGGGACAAAAAGTGTGTGTGTTTGTGTGCGTTAACATAATAATCATACTGGGAAGCATTGAGTGAATTGAAGTTGTAAGCAGAAATGAGCCAGACTTTGTCCCGGTGGAAATGGGAAATATGAGCCCATCAATAACACAGCCAAATGAAAATGGTGACGGAAATCCACAGATGCACTGTAGCCATTATAGAAGAGTCTCACCGTCACTAAAAGCTCACTGAGCTGTAGCTACATTTTGACTCCTACCATAGAACCAGAAATCACAAGTGTCTACTTTTATTGGGCCTGTTACTGTTGTTGTCCATGCTCGAATTAGTAAATTGTGCTTTTGAATTAAAAAAAAATAAGAATTGTATTTATTTTTATACACAAGTTAACAATGAAATAATGTATTTCCCATAAAATATCTTCAGGGACTTTTAAAAATAACACATTTAATCGGCAAATTCTTTAGAGGGGGAGATATAATGCCCAGAGCTTCAAAACCGTCAGTGCTTATTTTGCATTGCGTTACACAGTGGCATGTGTGCAGTGCAACCGACTGAGCCAGAATTATAGCCAAAACAATTCCCAAAGCTGTGACAAGCAGACAAGAGCAAATGTACAAATGTCATGAAAGTTATAGTGAGGATATAAAACACCAATTAAGTATTACACTTATTTAATGCGTTTCTTTACTCAATAATGTGTTGTTCTGCTTATTGTTCTTTATTTGAATGTTTGATTTTATGCCGCAAGTGTCTCTGTGTTCATCATTTAACAGCATGATTGGACATCTTGTGTCCAGCAGGGAAACTTTCAAATTAAACACATTTTACTCATCCATAAGTAATGATTTTTTTAAAAAGATTTTTTTTACTGAAGAAGAAATAATTGTATTTTTTTTTTATTTTTATGCAGTTATTGAACTTTATTATGGAAAAACTACATCAGGGACTACTTGTTACTTAACACAAATGGTCAGGTCAAAGCATGAAGATTTGCTCACTTGAAGTCAGACTTGTAAAAGCTTAGATCCTTCAGTTTCCATGATGCGACTTAATAGCGTCTGTCTTTAGACCCTCAGTGCCTAATAAATATCCACATTCAACTCGACAACGCAAATTTGTAAACTTGCCTTCCTGTGCAAAATGCCTAATTTTAAGGTTGAAACCAAAAGGACCCCTTACAACATCGTCAGGGTTTTATTTTTAGATGGACAAGTCAGCTGATCTTTTGTAACCTTTTTTTAATAATAGTTATGTGAAGGATTTGTAGTTTTCTGTCAGTGTTGTAACTTTTCTAATATTATTACTATAAAATACATGTAAAACCATATTATACCTAATACTTACTCATGACAGTTTGAAAAAATAGCCACTGATGATTACTTCATCAATTTATT
>JAPQLA010000021.1:7280621-7291508 GCA_029822935.1 Naso vlamingii
ATGTTTTCATAGTATTGATACAGGGGTGTTTGGTCAAACATAGTGTGATATTTTGTCAGTGTCACCCAGCCCTACCAGAGTTACAATGCACATTTATGTGAATTTAAACCATTTAAATACTGTATTTAAATTCCTGTATTTAACTGTAATTATTGCATCTTGAAGCAAGAAGCTATACTACTTTATGATTTTACTTTTTTGTGGAACCTATTAGTGGGTTTGCAACAAACACGTGGAAAGGGAGTAGAAATACATTTGTATTACTATCTTTCATGTTTCTGTGTCAGCAAGGGCAGATGTAGCCGTAAACCCCGGATTTTTTTCCAGTGCTCATTAATGATTCTCAGAACAGTGTATCTTTTAAATATAAACCAACTTAAGATAACAAGA
Organism: Naso vlamingii; assembly: GCA_029822935.1. NCBI lineage: Eukaryota > Metazoa > Chordata > Actinopteri > Acanthuriformes > Acanthuridae > Naso > Naso vlamingii. The sequence goes on from JAPQLA010000021.1 coordinate 7,281,012, forward strand.
ATGAGCCTACAAGAATAGACCTTAAAATTGCCAGTTTGAATTTGGATGCTTCAACAATGTTTTTCAACTACAGTTTGATCAGTTAAGTATTCTGGAGGTATTTAAGAAATCAGTCCCTCACCCTTTCCATTGTCTTTTCTTTGACAACAGCTTTTAGGACCGACAGATCACAGCTATTTTGACAGCTACCCTCCAGATGAGGACAGTCCTCCTGATGAGCTGTCTGGTTGGGACATGGACTTCTGAGATCTTCTGCTCAAACTTTCCATTTTCTCTTCATTGCACCACCTTAACGACTAAAATTCAATAGACAAAGCGGGTTTTCAGGTGACGTTGCATCACCTCTTACAGCAATGTTGAAGGTCCTCAGGTTGTGGTCAAACTAGCTGTAATTAGCTGGTTACCCTATGAAGTTACGATTGAGTTTTTCAACACAAATGAAGAGCTGTAATGAGAATTCTCCTTTGCCTTTAACTGTGAACAGGTGGTAAACTGTTAAACAGCAACTATCACTGTCATTTTGGTTGGTATATCTGCCTCTGTCACTCTAGGCAGTCAAGTACAATGCAGTGTTAACAGTGGTCCAGTCAGGTTTTGGTTGAGTAATGTTTATGCAAAATTAGCCGCAGCAAACGATCCAACATACCCCATATAATCACATCTCAAACCCTTGATAGACAGTAAATTGAATCTGTTGACTTCATGTACATCATCACTTGTGCGTGCTCCTTTACTTAAGAGTTGGGAAACAGGAACCAACTCTAAACCAGTTCCCACATATTGACAACCTAGAATTTATTAACAAACCATTTCATTCCACAATGCAGAATCCCAGAGATAACTTAGAAATTTGCACGTCATGTTTACAATACAGAGGACTGGAATTAGTACAAAATAACAACAGGGAAAACAAGTTTAACACCAACCTTTTTAATTTAATCACTTTATAAGGAGAGAATGTAATGTCAGTGCCGTTGACATTAAAACTGTATCACACCAGAATAAGGAAACTTCAAAAATGCTTTAGTTTTAAAGTTAAGAAATTTCATATTATTGATCAGAGCTTTAGCTTAGCTAAAGAAGCAAGTTACCCAAAAATAGCATCACAGTTGGGTACTTGGAGGCCTTAATGATTCGAAGAGGAACAGCAAAGAGACCAATATTAACAAAAAACCTTCAAGGTTTTCTATGATGGGATTTTAAGGAGCTTAGGTTTATAAAGGATGTGTTCTCCGTTTCAAAAACCCTCAAGGTTTACGCTAAATCGACTGTGTACCATGTGTCTATACTGTATACTGTAAAAGCACAAGCAGCAAAAATACAGAGTTTATAAAATCCAAGCTGTAGCTATGTGATAATGTCTGTGTTTAGTAACCCCTAAAATTCTTCCAGAAACTGTGGCCTTAACATGACTACTGAAGTCAGGTTACAGCTTAGTTACTATTTCGGGTAGAGTTTGTGTGAGTTTTTTAAACTGACTTTTTGCAATTTGCAATTGCAATTGAATTATGCAGTATTTTTGATTGATCAATTTAAAATTTTGTTTTATCCACAAATTAATTATTATTTCTTTTTTTTGCTTACCAGTATGTTCAGACTAGGGCTGCACAATTTTGAAAAAATATCTAATTGTGATTATTTGCACTGATATTGATTGCGATTTAATCCTTACACTCATTTTTATTAAAAACGATATTAAAATGATTATAGTGTGATTATTGCAGAGATCTTGACCAAACACAGATGTTTTCTCAAGTCTGTAGAATGTGATGTGTGGGCCAGGACAACTTTGCCGCACCACAATATTTGAATTAAATGACATTTTTGACATACATTTCCCCTTTAACATAATTGCGCTTGATGTGATTTGAAAATTGCAGCGGGTCACATTGTGATATCGATTAAATTTCAACCAATTGTGCAGCCCTAGTTCAGACCTTTTTCTTTGTAGACATTTTGACTTGTCAAACAATAAAGCTTCTTTTAAAATGTATTATTCTCCAGATTTCTAGTTGCCCTGTTAAAAATCCGGTAAGTAATGTTACTACCTATTTAGCTGTGACCAGCATCTTTATAGGTTGCTCTGTCAGTTGTTTGATGGGTTGGTTGACAAAAATTCCTCACTCTTTGGTGACTACAGTTTTCACCTTAGGAGGCTAAAATATGGCATGGAGGTCCTGTGTGTCTGTGTGTGTTTGTGTGTGTGTGAAGGCTGTGTTTGTGTTCATGCCAATTGGCTAAAAGAGGGCGTGGTATGGCCTATTGCAAAAGGTGCATAACTTTCAAATGAATTCACAAACTTGCACAAGATTCAGTGGAAAGCTTGGTCTTAACCCAAAGGACAGCCGGTTAACTGTTTGGGCCAACTGGCAAAAAGGGGAACGTGGTAGTGGAAGTGGTTTTCACCATTTATGTTGCAACTTTTGGTTGCTCTTTTCCATTATCTATATCTCCTGAGCAAGCCAGCTGTAAAAGAGATGACATCTAAACCTACCTAAAAAGATGTTACTGGCTGATTGTTTCTACACTGTGGGAAAGCGACTTCAGTAAGAAAACACCTGTCCTATTTGAGTCAATGCAGAATTGAAGAGTTTGGCAGTAATTAACAGTTACAAGCAGGCTAGTCAGCAGGTCGGCTTGCAGGAAGCTGTATGTTTTCCTAAGATGGCAAAAGCATTATGCCGCCTAACTCTGCCTCTGACTGACTTAAATTGATATTTTTACCCTGACCAATTTCACTACTCCTGCCTAAACTGAACCAACCCAACCGATGAGTGCAATGAGTACTAGGCAGTCAGCGTCCAAATAGGACTGTTCATGACTCCCCCATTCTGGGAATAGAAACTTTGCTTAAAGGAAACTTAAATAAAACATTCATCATCATTGTCATTACACTTGCTTTACTGCAATGGCAAGTCAAAATGTCTGCCACCAGAATGTCCTCCTGCTAAGTTTGTAAGAATTTGTGACTAAAATATACCTTTGTGTAAAGTTTTTACAAACACAGACACTGTAACAAAACTGTTGAAAGCCTCAAAATATATTTGGACCTCATGTTCAAGTGATCATTGTCAGCTCTTGGAGATATCAAATCTTTGTATGCCTATATTTAGGCCTGGCTTTAAAATATTTAGGGTCCACTAGATCCTGTAATTTTATGTACACAGGTTCGGCCATTACAACACATATTGTACTTCTACAACTGCCTTTGTCTAGTGCAGTACTTTAAAATATATACTGTACCTGTTTATAAAATGTAAATATTTAATTTCGGAGCAGTAAGAGGAAGCTGTAGAGCAACAGTTATACTGTACATAAAGTATTATTCAATGTTTTACTATTGAATTTGGAAAAAACGATTGTGTATTTTATGACACCAAGGGAGAGTATAAAGGAAATGCATTTTGAATGCTGAGTGTTGTTTGCGTTTTTTTCTGTGCCATGACCCTTATAAACCTTTAGAAAAACAAAAAATCCTTGAAGATCTGACTCTTGCATACTTTTATTAATTTCTTTGAATGCTTTGTAAAGATGGTCTGAGCTCAGTGGGGGGAGAGCTTTAAACAGTTCATCACACTTTCACATCAGTAGTGACAAATGTGCATCACAGATATAAAGACCATTGACATGTCAGAGCTTTGATCCCCCTTTCCCAGACCACACCTTTACAAGATATGCAACATACAGAAAATAAATAGATGCATGTTAAAGGTCATTTCCATATACAAATATATTTTATGAAGCTTATTATACAAGCATTTCTTTTTTACCTACAGCATAACATTTACAAGATAGGATTGAACAGTGAAGTAGAGCAGGCTCTTATAAACTGCTGATATACTGCACTATGTATTTGTCACTTGCACCCCAAAAGACATTATTGAAGTCTAGAAATGGGTCGACTCTCAAAAGCAGCAAAAGCAAAGGCTTAAAAAACAACCAGTAAGCAGTCGTCGTGTACTGGCACAACCAGAGCATGAATTGCTAGAATCTGTATTGGCATAAGTGAAGGAAGCACAAACTGAAAAAAGTGTCAGTACAAAATATATAATGTTAAAAAATCTGCCCTTAACTATTGACACAAAATAAATGTCTCTGAAATATCAAAATAGTGAATTATTTAAAATACATTTTAGAATAAATTCCACTGGCGATCATACTTATCAAAAGAATATGCACTATGCTCACTCATTGTAGACTACTTTGTACCATAAAAAAGACATTCTCAGCTGCTTGCTTTGACTTCAGCTTCATTGCAAACTGAGCTCAGTTCCTGGACTGACTGAGCACCTCTAAACAGGTGACGAATCAAATCGAACTTTTTGAAAAGCAGTTATCTACCCATTCAAAAGGCACTTCTATCTCAAAGAGACATTAGAGTATCATCAACATATAGTGAGCTATATACAAAAACAATGTACAAGTCTATAGAAAAAAGTTTGCTGCTATATTTCAGTCTAGTTGCTTTGAATAAATATTTGGTTTTATGAACTTTGACATCAATGCACAGCTCAAAGTAATGTCATTACTCTTAACTGTTCTTCCAGGTTTGCCTGTTTTTCAATGCTGACCCGATGCAAAGTGCATGTGATCAGTTTACACACTCCCTGACAATTTTTGAAAAATCTTCTGTATCTCATAAAATGAAAGGCTTATACAACCAAAAACACAGATAAGCTCTTCCTAATCTATCAATATATTATATATATTGCTTAACATGTTTGGTTTTTATTTAAATCAGATGAAAAAATCTAGGAGAAAATGGTTCTAACAGTATTAATTACTAGCGACTCTGGCAACTCTGGTGCATGCAAAGCTCATTTTTGTTTTTCTCTCTATTTTCATCTTCATTAGTTATTATTAGCAAAAGCATTTTAGGAGCTGTTCTTGCCACCAGATGCCTCAATTGACTCTAAATTACAGTTAACACTTATTCCTGGAGCTCAAAACAAAATTAAGACCTTATGAAAGTCAGATATTTACCCATCTAAATGCTTGATAATTAAAATGTATTATTGAGATGAAAATTGGTTAAAAAAAAGGTTTAAAAAAATAATAATGAGCTTTAAGGATATGTACAGCAGCAGTTTACCAGCAGTTTCTATTGACTTGATATAGACTTTTTTGATAGTTCGTTAAAAAAAACAAACAAAAAAAAAGATTTTTGTTACTTTATAATTTTTTTTCTCATAAATGTTATTCAATGCAGTAATACATCCATTTTAATATTATTTAATGGCAACATGTTCTGCTCTCTAACAATGTAAAAAACAAGTTCCTTGAAGGCATTTATCCATAATGTCTTGCAGGTCCCGTGACTTACTTGATTTCTTTCTAAACTGATCAGGTCAAACAAAAGCTTCCACACTGCAGCAAGTGGCTTTTTGAGTCCTGTGGTTTTAAAACATGGTGATAGACCTTGATCATTGTAGTAGTTTCTCCATTTGATATGCTTTATCCCTTTATCTTTCGAAATTAAATCTGAGGTTTTATTTGTAAAGCTTAAACATATTCTCGGCGAAGAAATGGCATAATGGGCCTCCACAAAAACCCCCATAACTTACTTTTTTGCATATAATAAACTCTTAAAATGTGGGTTCTGTACAACAATGAAGACGTGATCTAACACAAATATGCACTGGTATCTATTGTACCGCCTACATCCTCTGGCTTTGGAACCTAATATATCTCTCTATAGCAGCCAAGCCAATAATTATACAATAACTTCTCATATAGTGAATAACACAGTGATAGTACAGACATAAATACATACACATAGTAACAAAAACCATGCAAGTGCGAGCCTGACTTTGTGGTAATGACCAAAGACAACTTCAAGCTATGAAGGAAAGAAAGAGGAGAATGACCCTCTTCAGAGGCATCAGTTCAAACTGAGGTCATTTTTCCCAAAAAAGTGATTTTTTTCCTTCAGTTTTTGTCTATCTTATGAATCAATGGTCGTTGTGTATCTTGATAGTGAGTTCTTGATTTTGTTCATCTGCAACCGCCAAACGAATAACTGAGCAGCGATGATGAAGACAAAAAGATAAACAGAGGTGCTGGTGGTGAAACTTGAGTATTTGACTTTCCATTTCAGTTAACTTCCTTGAGGATAACTCACATGACCCGTTCCTTCCAATGAACAGACCAGTCTCCTTTTCACCTGGAAAAACAGGAAGTACTCTCCTCCAGTAAAAAGGTAAGTTGCGTTCAATGGGTGTTTGTAAGAGAATGATAGAATGACAAAGAAACAGGAGAAAAAAGTGTCGATCTGGCTGCATGTGTTGATTTTTTTCTTTTCTATGTGACATGAGTTTTATGTTAATCGGCATTGAAGGAAGAAAAACTATCTACAGGCGCAAGAATCTACAGTCATGTTGGGGTAGACTTTTAACACTACGTTCTTGTCCTCATCAAAGAAAAGGATGCTGAGGGAAGACATCTTCTCTGGGACACAGCATGGCTCAGGGATGCCTGGGACGACGCCCACTGCCCTCACTATGCTCTGGATGGTGGCATGGTTAGAGGGCTTCAGAGCCTAAAGCAAAGGGACAAAAAGGATTCTTTAAAGACAATTTCTTTACATAGATTGTTTACTGTTATGCATTCCTGGTCACTTTGCAGAAGAATGGGATTTTTTAAGATGTTGTGGCAAAACTTTATTCATAGATGCACTTAAATGGAAGATTTCTAACAATCTGGGTGTCATTTTTATTGCTTTGGCCATCATTCCTCTAAGTATTGCTAGTTAATTGCTGAGATCAAGTGTCATTACTAAAAAGAAGTCTGAGGGTGCACAAAACATGGGCAACCTGACTTTCAGATTGGTTTATGCATGTATTTTTTATTGCTACTTTTACCAACCATATTGGGAGGGAAAAAAAAGAAAGTGAACATAATTTGCCAAACTGGCCACTGCTGACATCCATCAAAGTACACAGGCTAAGCTCCCGGCTATATTCTGAACAACCCCTCTTGTAATAAACATTGTTGTACATACATGAAGTTCAGGTGAGCTAACTTCTGGTTTTACCCCAGAATGAAATGGCTTTGATTTTGAACATCTTGGTCAACTGTTGGCTTTTTTCTACCTATCTGATCATCTGACAGCTCATTTCACCTTACTTGTTTACTTTTGTATCATGTTATCAGGTCCATTGTGTGTCTTGCTCATGCTCAGGATGGCCCATTTGGGCCTTTTTAAAGTGCCCAAGATACCTGATCAGGTATTCTTCCCATGTTGGCGGCCTTGCATGTTATCATAACCAATGACAGGATGACATAGACCCTGTCCTAAATTCAAAATAACATGTCAAAACTGGCAGCACTGCTGCTGTGGTGGCATCAACAATGAAAATAGGGAACAAAATGAACACTAAAATGATTCAACTGAAAGACTACGTAAACTAACTGTTTGATAAGATGCCATTGATGTTATCATGTTGGAGAAGCTAACATTAGTCTAAGCCTACAAGAGCAGCTAACTGATGTTAGCCTGCTAGACACGTTAACACACTAACGTTAGCCTGTTAGATTTAAATGTCAAGATCATGTATTTATGGGTATATAGTATATTCTCTCCCCCACCGCAAAGACAAATGCCTCCTGTTTATCGGAGCTAAAATAGAATGCATGTCTTTTCTTGTTCGTCAAAGCAAGCTAGCTAGTGACAAGTGAAGTTAGCCTGCAGTTCTCAAGGATGCAGACAATTTGGCCATGTACATTCTGGACACAGATACAGGCATGACAGGAAGAGTGCCAGTCGAAGAATCAAGTTCTAGTTAAAATTTCTTAAGTTGAGATACTAAAGATCTCTGAGATAACATGAGCTAAGTTAAGGAAATGTTTAGGAAGATAGACTTTTTCCTATTTTTTAAGTTAAGACAAGCAATTAGGGCATTTTATTTAATAAAGTTCCTGGAGATCATCTTTTACAGAGATCTTTGTACTTCTGCAACTCTGGAAAACACAGACTATTGTTTAGTGCATTTAACAAGCAGCTGCAGGTTAATCAACATCCTGAGTCCAAGCTCTTTCCTGAGCAGTTCCCACACCTGATCAGCTGCCTCATGTCTTAACAAGATCTAATAAGTGACAGGGCTCTTCCCACACATCATAATAAACTAGACAGAGCAGCTTGTAATAGTAGCCATTTAGCAGCTTCTAAAGCTTTAGCCTGACAAAGGAGAAACATCACAGGATCACAGGCCTGTCTGACTGAGCGGCAAACCTGCAGGAGCGGGAGGGGGTTGCCATACGCTTGAGGCTCTACTTCTGGGACTAATTACATCTGACTACAAAGGCTGGTGACTTCGAGGTAATGAATTAAGTGGATGGAGCTTGTGCATTCCGGCCATGTTTAAAATACTTGTGATGTTATCTTGTCACCAGGGCCACAAGCTACAAGGGGAGCTGATGTTAAACATCAGTTGAAGCACAAGTTTCTTTGTTTCTCTCACTTCTTTGTATGTGCATTCAAATATGCTAAACCGTAAGTCAGGTTGCAACCGAAGAGAAACTTTCAGGACTGGCTTGAATTACCTGAGTTGCTTCCTTCAAGGACCTTGTTCATTTTCCTTAAGCATGGCTGTAAAGATTTACTGATACTTCCATGTCAAGGTCAATCATCTGCTCTCCAGGAAGTTGCACAAAGACTATCCTTCACTTTTTGTAACAAAGCATTTTGAATGACATCATCTGTAGTTTCTCCATTTTAACTGTTGTGTGGAGCTTCACTTTGGACTGACTTCCTTTTTTATGAAGAATGTTTAGCTCTAATGCCTATCTTCAAAGATCTTAATTCTCGGAACGTACTGCAGATCATAGATGCATGACGGAGAACTTCTAGCAGTGATACTACTGTAACTAGTTTATCACAGCAGTTGAAGATTAAAGCAAATGCCGGAGTCTTTAGAATTATCATCTATAATATAAAACAGAAAGGCTTAAGGGGCTTCTGATGTTAATGTTGCCCAAGTGAACATACTACAGAGCAGTAACAGCAACAGTAAACTAGGGACTGAAAGCTTTATGGATAGATGTTCTGATAGCTCAACATAGCCTGTTTTATTTACATAATATGTCCCATACTGCTGGACTAAAAGAAAGCCATAAACATACAGACTGACTTGTGCTGTCTTCTGTACTGTAGGTTGAGGTTTGGTGTAATACCATTTGTGTTGCGTGCATTTAATACGCATCCAAACCTGAGTAGCCAAAACACACTTATACACATTTATATAAATATACTTGATGACAAAGACAAATCGGAGTAAAGTGACATATTGCCCCCCTAAAGATGGTGCTGAGGTTCAAATTACAAGAAAGAAAACAAAAAAGGTTTTACAAGTAGCTGAAATAGACACTTGGCCTAAAACTTGTAATCTACATTAGTGCAGTGGCAACCTTTTGGCTCGTAACCTCTAAAATGATAATAGCCTACTTGTAACCAATTGTCACAAGCTTCATATGTCTATGTGTTATGACCCTGTCAACTTAAAGGTGATGTTTCTCCTGTTTAATTTGAATGAAACTGAGCGACCTGAAAACGTATAAATAATTCAGTAATTTACAAGTCTGTTTTCCCATTACCAAGCCTCAGGTTGGGGACACAATGCTGAGTCTCACCTTTGGCATGGGGAACTGGCAGGACCCTGAGCAGTAGTAGGCGTCAAACGATTTAGGTGATATAATCCATTCACTCCATCCAATATCAGCAAAGTCCACTTTTAGGTATCTCCGAGCACAGTTCCTCGGCTCATTCCACTGCTTTTTCCGCGCCTTTTTAATCGTCTGCTCGTCAAACTGCAGGAGAGGCATCTTGTGCCGCTGGTTCTTGCGTGTCTTTTTACGTGGCCGACGAGCCTGCTTGTTTTCAAAAGGTTCGTATGGACTCGTCTCGTCCCACCCGGTCGTCTCATACGGATACTCTGGGCCGGGAAGCTCATTGTTTTGCAGCGGGAGCAGAACGTTCACTGAGCGCTTGTGTCTGGGCTGCGGCGGTTCTTGTTCGGTGTTGTTTCGCTCACGCAGTCCCAGTTTATTAAAGCTGTGTGAGCCTTCCCCTCCCACCGAATGGTGTCTCTGAAGGGTGGCTACTACACTTTCAGGTTCTGAAATGGCAGAGTCATTGGCGTAGACCAAGATGTAGGGTGAGCGGTCTGACAGGAGCTTCTTCCATGACTGGGGCCCTTGCGAGGCCACATCAATCCCAATAAGCAGCTCGTCATGGTTTTTGGCTTGGTTGACCACACGAGTTATGTCCTTCCACTGCCAAGATATGAAGTCCCTGTAGAGGGTGGACACATTGATCCGAAAGTGTCCTAGACTCCTCATCTTGTTATCCACAGAGGCAAAACTCCAGATAACCATGTGGATGTGGCTGTGCCTCCGGGGGCCATGGCGGCCACAGCTTTTGGACCCAGTGCAGCCCTGGGTGCTGTTCTGAAGGTCACCAATGTAATAGTGAAGAGTGGCCGAAAGAACGTCCTCTGACTT
>JAPQLA010000021.1:7739207-7751383 GCA_029822935.1 Naso vlamingii
ATGTATTCATATGACATTGTCTTGTAAAATGCCTACTGTTAAAACAGCGTGATGCACTCATTTACGAACAATTTACACAAACCTGCCCTGTAAGAAAAACAAAACAAAGCATACCTGTAAGTCATCTTGTTTAAAGTTAGTTAAAGTTTCTTTCACACAAAGATGGATAATAAAGTTAAGAACAGACTTGAGGCAGGAACTGAGAAAAGAGGTGGGAGTTGCAAGGCCAGATGACAGATCACAAGGCAAACCCTATTTGTTTAAACAAAGGGCCAAGGAGTTGAAAAGTGCAGGCTGTTAAGCAACACTGGACAAGATACAAACGAACAGTTAACTTTTGCTCAAAAGCAAGCTTAGAACAACTGCAAGATCTGTCTTGTTGACTTGAAGTTGTGCAAACAACAAGCGATCTCAGATGAGGTCTACTAATTACAAGTCGTTGTTATATTCAGACAGATCTGCTACTGACTCTCTTCTTAAACCCATCTCTGAGGTGCTCCAACCACAAGCATACGTTTACAGTCTACTACAAAACTGTCAGCTGTGAAAGTCTGTCACGGCTCACAGCAAGGCCACATCCTTACACTGAATTCTTGATCATCCTTTGTGAGATTCCAAGACACCAGCTGCTACCTGTCTGTCATAAGAAACCAACTATTTCACCAAACCTGGCAGACACTGTTGTGTCTCTGAAGGGGAGGTGGCTTTTGTAAAGTTAAGAGAAGTTCGAGGCCTCAGCCCAGACCTTCCTACCAAACGCTTCATGTCTGCCTTCTGGCCTGCTCGAGGACTGACTGGGGCCATGTGCTCCACCATTAGATTCTCACTAAATAACAACCCTGGGGCTTTTGTTGCCTCAAGTGATTATGCCAGCCACGGAAGTGGTACGCTGTTGAGTGTATTATTCATCTGAATGGCTCTGGATGAAACAATTCTTGAAGAGGGCCTTTATGCCGTGCATTCCTAACTTCCTGGACAAATGAGGGACCCCTAAACAACACAAAGGTCCCCAGTAGTTCGGGAGACTGTTTCGAGACACTGAAAAGTTGTCTGTCACTGACAGTAGCTACACAAATGCCAACATCATCAATAAATACAGACTTAAAAACAGATTGGCCTAGGCCACTTACAGAAATGTTTTGGAGGTTTTTTTAATGGGTTTTTTCAATGGAGACTATGAAACAAATAACACAGTAACAACAGGTTTCATCATTATACATATTCTTATCAGGTACATGGACTTGTAAGTTCAGCACCTGACATATCTCTCAAAAATTCTATTGCTATTTAAGTAGCAGAGAGTGATAAAGATATTTACAAAGTCAATTAGCAGAGAAAATATGTTAAATTTGCAGAGATTAGCTCAATGTTAGTCCCTTGTGACAGCGACCACATCTTAAATTTTGAGATTAAAGAGGAAAAAAAAACAAAAAAACAGATGTGATAGCCAGATTCCGATCCAATAAAACACTACTGAATCAGAACCTTAAGAGCCAAGAAGCTGCAGCTAATTTTAGAAGGCCTAAAATAAGAAAATATAAGATATAATATTGAGATAATGAAATAATGTCGGCTATATAGTGTATATAATAGCTTGTAAAGGTGGCTTAGTGTATAACATTACTGACAGCGGTATGTTTGCTGAGGGACCGAAGCCCCCAAATTGTTTGGATTGCACATATATGACAGGAGGCGAATCCTTACACATAAAGCATGACAGGCATGTGTAGCTCTGATACTAAGCGCCCATTTGCCACATCTTGTTGTTGTTGCTGCACCACCCATTCTGCTCTTCTGTTAGCAGGCTGCACTGTGTAGAGAGGATGGAAGCACTTTGCTGTGCGGACATGGTCAGTAGTCAGAGACAGTTGGGAGGAAAACCCCAAATCCATCAGGCCAAGAAGAAAGGAGGGGGTAGTGACATTAAAGCCTGGTACTGGGCGAGGGCTGTAATTATTGGAGAATTTTCCTCGGTCCTGCATCCAGCGCTAGGGACCCTGACATCACTGCGAAGCCTGACTAACTAGGACAGTCACAGGCAGCCCACATGACAGCCTGTGGAACAGGCATGAAAGGGGATCTCAACAGCCTTTGCAAAAACAGATACTCAGCATAGCCTGTGATACAGGCAAGGAAAAAAAAACAAAAAAAACTTCACAAGTGGTGGAGGAGTGTCTCAAAGAGATTAGCAGATTTAGTAGCATGCAGCGAACCAAGACGATCAGTTTGCAGTTTCTGCTCAGACACAAGGCGCAGATGTTCTTCCTGTAAAGCATGATGTCATCTGTGATAACAGACAGCTCTCTAACCGAGTCTCTCTTCATCTTTCCCTCTTTCTCTGTTGATGTCACTCACTTCAACCCACAGCTTTAAGTCAGTGTGACTTCTTAGCTCGTTCAAAAGCTACAAAGAATAATGTGGTTCAGTGTTTCACTCAGTTGTAGAGCTGCTTTTAAAAGGGGAGAATGCCATTTCTTTCGGATAACATTTGGAGCAGGCTTAGGTATTTCCTCCTGGAGGCCCCCATCCCCAACATGAGCCCACAACATTTCCCTACAAGTCATCACAGTTGTAAAGCTTGAAGTGTAACTAGCTTCAAACAACTTAAAGTGCAAATTACATCTTAGTTTAGCCTTCAAAGAAGTGAAAATTAGTAAAGGGGTTATCTAAATAGATGCTTCTTTTTTTCCTGTGTGAATGATGAAATAGTTCTAATCAAGATGATCAAGATGAGAATTCGGGTGAAAAGAAAGAGTTGTACTTTGCAAAGCTATTCACCGTTTTCTGTGGTTCCCCAGGCCTGCAAATCCCCTTTTGGCCTTCCTCCATAACTTCTCCTCAAGTGAGTTTTATTTCATAAGGATTAAACTTGGAAGGGATCCCCTTCTTGGAAAACTTTCTGAGGAAGCACAAACTCCAGGAAGTTTTCAATTTGTTCGATGAACTCAAATGCAGTAGTGGAAAAAGTACTCAGATCTTTAACTTGAGTTTAAGTAGCTATAATGTCGAATTACACTGTGACAAGTAAAAGGCAAGCAAGTTTCAAACATACCATCTATGGGCAGATGGATTTCATGCTCTTGCACTGATCAGTGTCGGTCCCTCAACGGAACACTGGCGACGTATTTCAGCTGTTACTGCTGTAGTCATTTGCAACTTCAGTTTGAGGCTGATGACAAATGCAACAAACTCTTTCTGACCTACTCAACTCATAAAGACATACAATATGCCTCAAAATAAGGATTAAAAACTAAACTGGGTGACATTTAACTGTGTATTAGATACAACACAATGAAAAAAATAGAAGCTGAACCCCGACCTAATCTAATAACTTTTAGCTGGTTCTTCTAAACAAAAGATACAATTCCTACACAGGGGTCACTTAACAGAACGTCACTGAATTTTTTATCATTGACAGAAATCATCAAAAGGCCATCGTCATTTTGACAATGTAGAACAATGATCATGATCTGCTGTAATACTAATCCATTCATACACAACACTGTCAATAACTGTCATATAAAGACCACCTTTGCCTGACTCCCTGTTCCATGAGATAATATATACACAGAGCAGAGGAGAAACGGGTGGAGTAAAAATAATTTTTGTTAACACTGTAACCGAACTGAATACCATAAGTCAATAACACCAAGAGTCAGTATCATCTTTCTTAACTGCCAAAATTCTTCATGCAGACATACATGTGCTACTTTTCCACAATAAAGGTAGAAAACAAATTTCCAGTGCCAGGCGTGAAGGCCTTTGCCAGTTTTCCAGGCCACGCCAGCTGCTCTTGTTAATTACCAGTAACGGCTTTTTGATCCCCAGCGCTTTAGCAAATCCTTTGAGATTTGGCATTATACAGACTAATGCGTGAAGAACTTTTGTTGTTTGGCTGGGTAATGTAATGTCCAATAATGCCATTTGGTCACTGAAATTAGAATAACAAAAAGCCTGTAAAACTACAAGTAATGGCAGCCAAACATAGGGCATGTCTGTCTGTCAGTTTCATATTAGGAATCAATGATGGTTAGGTTGCCTTATTTTCATCTGCAGCCATGACCAGCTACAGTGAGATTTTTCCCATTTTTCAGACGCTGACAGGCATATCAGTTTGCAACCTTACAGACCTTGTAACCCATTTTAAGCTGACGACTATCTGTTAAGAACACTGTTGAATTTGTTTCTTTTGAGCCCTCAAAAGTCGCACTGTAGTGATTCTCAAAAAGCATCGGTGACATAAGTTGTCAGCCTAAAAATAGCCATGCACTTGCTTTTAGCAAGCAGTCGTGAGATTCTTCACTTTGTGAGACTGTCCTGACAGAACACCACACCATCATATCATCTTCTCTGACCAGGCTGCACAGTTCACATTATTGGTTTACTGGTTCCATGTTGGTTTTGTATTGTTTTTGTTTGTTCGATCAAAACAATATTTTTCCCCAAAACACTTTTAAAAGTGAGACAGACGTAACTTTTTTAAGACCCGTCTTTTTTCAGACAAGACAATATTTCAAGACTTTTTTAAAAAAAAAATTTGCAGTTTATACTTTTTAAGACCGAGAATATGACCTGGAGGAAATGGTGGGACGCTGTGAGCACATTAGGACTAAAATGAATAAAAGGTGAATTCCGAGGGCGAAAACAGCTAAAATCCTCATCTGGTAAATGTTCGAACAGCTTAAGTGTGAAAATCACATTTTAATGTTAGCAGCTTTGGAGGACACAAACATTTTACTTCAACTATATAGAGTTAAACAGGGTTTGAAGCTTTAAAGCTTTATCCATAACATTAACATATCAATTGATTCAAAAACCAACATTGGATCGCACTGTTACATCACATGTATCACAGGTCTGTGAGTACTTTGTGACTTGGATGGGCGGAGTGGAGTTAAAGCTGCGGATGTTGGTTGCCCCTATGAGACAATCAGGGTATACTGAAGCTTTTATGAGTATAAACACCCAGGGTGAGCAGATTCTGTCCTGATCTGAAGCCATTTACAGGTGAGAAAGGAGTTCAAACTTGATATGAGATTTGAGGTCAAATTTGCTTGCTTGTTCCAGATTAATGAAAATGTGGTCAATTAAGTTGTCCCAAAAATTGTCTTCTTAAAATTTTCTCAAACCTTCACTGACAGAGTTAAAAATAGTTTTGAGTGATCGAGATAATTCAGAGGGCAACCCCAGACGTAGAAGGATTCACAAATTTGTATCTTACGTAGTTCTGCTGTGTGCAAATTCTTAGTTTAACTTTACACATTCTTTTTTTTTTTGAGTTTGTTTGTTTTTTTGGCGAGGGTTTACCAAGTCTGAGAAAACCCTCTGATCAAAAGATTTTAAGTGAAGGCTCTTAATCGATCTTATGGGTACATCTGCTCTGTATTTAGCACTGCTCTTCCTCACAATGAAGAGCTCCCTTTTAGCTGGCAAGTGCCTTGTACATCTGCTTAGTGCCAATGCAGAGTTTGAGCATGACAGCATGGCATGAGCAACCTCTGCAACACTATTTCTTTCCTCTGACGAAGTGCTGTCCAAAATATGTGAAGTTGTTTAAGTGTGGCATTTAAGTCAAGTTTTTGACCTGTAGTAGTAATATGAAGCTGTTTTTCACATGAGGACACACGCATGCGTGCCTGCAGACGACATGTTGCACACCTCTGCAACTGGTTTTCACAACCACACTGCTGTTCTACACAATAGAGGGGTCACTTTCAGCTGGTAAGCTCCTTGTACATGTGTTTAGTTGCAGTGCAGAGTTTGAGCATGACAGCACTGCATGAGCAACTTCCGTCACACTATTTCTTGATAGAGTGATAAAAGTACAAAAGACCCAGCCTGAGCACAGACCAGAGACTCCGCCCACGCCATTGACATGGCACTGGCCTCCACTTTGAACAATTTTCAGAATGAGTGGATTAGATTTTCCCTAACCCTTCCTCATTGGTCAATGCCTTTTTAAATTTAATCCACGCAAATGGTCATTACGTTGCCAGAGGGCGTTTCATCTTCCGTGGAGTGTATGTGGAAAGATGTCTGGCTAACTGAGACAACCGAAATCCTAAAATGTCTCCACAAGCTCTTAAATAATCACACAGATGTTGTTATATTGTGACTGAGATTCTGAACCACCACGCATTGTGCCTCTCACTGCCGACAACAGACCAGGACAGATGCTGTCTCACTCTGGCAGGAGCTGCACGAATAAGCATCGGTTTAAACAGATGTGTCGCGGCTACTTTTTCACATACAAATTTGGCTTTTTTTAAACTCATATCAAAGACACCACATACACATTACCTTTTCTAGTCCTATAACGTGGTTTTGTGGGTTGACATGTCAGATATTACTTGACAGAGAGTTAAGTTCCACCCACGGCTCCCCACCCTCAGCGCTAATTGGATAATCACTTTTTCAACTGGAGAAATCACAATTTCTAAGTGCAATTCCAGGCCAAGAGAATCAAGTCCACTTAAGTGTTCAACAGGGAAGAATAATGTGTACAAGCGAGTACACATAGCCATAAACAATGCTAGATGGATTTAAAATACTTCTCTGAATATGTGCTACGAAGAAGTAATAAATACATTTGCTAGAGCTAAAAAAAAAGGGTTTTGATGCGTAAACATACCTAGGGTGTGTTTACAAGAAAACTCTGCAGGTCACATTTGAATGCAGGCCTCAGAGAAAGAGAAGAAAGGGTTTATTTGTTAGGGACCTATGCAAATTTCAGCAAAACTCAGTCAACAAGAGGTAAAATTGATCATTGTTGATGTTTTTCGGGTTTAACAGCCTCCCTTGCACGGTGTATAAGTTCAGATTTTGGCTAGGTGGCGATGCTACAGAAAAGGACAGAAGATCAATTTAAAAAAATGTATTGAAGTTTCACAGAAATCTACCTGTTGTTTTTTGAGATACCTTGTTTATTTGCTGTCTTTTTTGTGTTGGTAAGTGTAACATAGTGCTATGTTAAAGGTTCATGATAAATGTGAGTCCCCAAAATTAATCAGAATCATCCTTTCTCCATCCACAATTTTGCAAGTAATCATCAAAATATGGCACTAGATCAAATGGTTTGACAGACAAGAGGACAGACAATTTTCCTAGGTCTTTCTGCTGTACGGGAAATATAAACCAATATCAGTCAAATCTTAGGCTGACCAATAATCCTGTCTCAAGGAAGAAGTAAGGGTTGAATCTACAAAAATTCCTGATAAAGAAAGCGCTCTGGGAAGAGCCACAAAGAAGTCAAACAGCAAATCATCTGCAACAGTAAAGGAAACATTGGTTATTAGAAAGAAAAGCCAAAAGGAAGTTTCAAATTAGACTTCTTTTAACCACCACAAATATAGCCCATTTCTCTTCCTCATTACGCACACCTTGATCCTAGAATGCACAGTCCTTCCTGACTGACAAGTGAGAACTGCAAACACAACTGCAGACACTATGTGGTATGCTTCACGAAACTGTCAGCCTGAAGTCTGACTAAGAACTCCCTCTAATACTGAGTTTTTATCATGTCTTTTGCCTTGGCCTATGAGTTAAGCACAAGAGCCTCAACTGTAATCAATCTAATTTGTACCCTGGCTCAGGTGACTGATGCAAAGCACTTCAAAACACAGATTCAAGTGTGTGAAGAAGTCTTTCTAAAAAGCAAGCCCATAAAAGGTAATATGAGGAGGTGCAGCGGTGAGTGTACATGTTTTTTCATCCTGGGCTTATGAGCTGGAAGGTTCTGCAGTCAGCTCGAATACATCTTACCTCAACAGTGTTTACATCTGAACAGACAGACACAAGTGGCTGTGCTTTGGAGGTAATAGGACGGAATTGGGAAAGAGAGTGAGGTGTTGTTAGATGAAAAGGATACATAAGTGAAAAAAAAATACAACAATGGGGTCAGTGGCGATAAATACAAGTCCATGTTCAACACATCGAGAGGAAACCAGGAAGGGGGGGGGGTTAAATCACAGAGGTCGAAAAGGTCGAAGGGAACAATCAACAAGTAAGACTTTGGAAACATAATAGCCAAAAAAAAAAAAGAAAAGAGAAGATCTTCGGCAATCAACTCTACCTGTCTTACGCTCTGTGGGGGAAAAAAAATAGTCTCATCACAGTAACATGAAAACTGCTGGGAGACAATCTAAGATGCTGCTCGACAGTGATGAGAGACAGATGTAATCTTGTCAATATAAGACCTTAATCAAACAAATGTGAGAATGGGTGGTTTCAGTGTATGGTCTCTCTATAAAATGTTCAGAATTTTCCTCCATGCGGTCAGGTCAGTACTTCACTTTGTACAGCAAAGTCTGTGGACGCTGGAAGGGACAGCTTCATGGTGTATTCAAGTGCTTTTTTTTTTTTTAATTTAAAATACATAAGCCTCAATCTGTCACTATATAGTCATATTTTTCCTATCAACATTCTTTATAATTATGTACATTACATACATCTCGGCCTGTAAGAAGTCCTGTAAGACGTATGCTTGATGGACATTTCCTTCAATCACTACGAGGGTTAAAAAGTTAATCTGGGACACTGTTCCAATGCCCACACCTCCTGGGCTCAACAAAACTCTTTCCACCCACTGCTGAAAAAAGAAAAAACCCTAAAGGAAACACTGCACAGTCTCATCATTAAGAATGAGGCAATCATTCATCACTTCTGACTCACCAACCTACTCACATAAGATCAGTTTCCAAACGGTTCTTGTTACCAAGCTGATCTTGACTAAGAGCATGATGGTTTACTGACACAAATCCTGAGTCATAAATATATTTACATTTTTCATTTTGTATTAATCACAATTAATAACCACTTTCTAATCTTCTGAACCAAGCATGACTGATGTGGATGTCGAGTTAGAAAAAAAACTTTTTGCCACATTTAAAAAAAAAAAAACTTTCCTCATTTAAGGTCATTACAGCCCCCAAAAAAAAAAAAACTTTTATAAAACAAACACAAGAGGCAAAATAGCCTACAGCATCCCACTTACACTGCTGCATTTGATTTCAATATGTCTTAAGTAGGACCCTATGATTTCCGAAATCAGGGAATCGTGAACGAAATCGTGGAATTGGCCAATAAAAACGTTATCTATCGTTGAACACTGAATATCACGGAAGTGGCCGTAATTTGACTGAAATTCTGTCTTCTGAACAAAGATAAAGAATTATCTAGGGGGAACATTCCGTTGGGGTCTCTAATGCGTGGGACCACCCTTCCGTCACTTCACAAACACTCCTCCTCCCAAACAATGCAAGCATGTTGAAGCGGTTGCCCGGGTTGCTGGCAAAGTCGGCCAAAAAAACTGCCGAACTCGTCACTTACCCCAAAATACAGAGTCAAGCAGTTTCCGAACAACTTCTATGAGTCAGGTGATATGATTTTGGCAAATTCTGTCAACATACTGTCGATTGGAAACGTGTAACATTAGATACGTGCAAAGAGCACTTGCAGTCTAAAGCCCACGTGAAAAACAAGGAAGAACACAGTGCTTCGGAATTCCAATTAATTTAAATGGAAAAAACTGAATTTGGGAAAAAATAAAATGGAATTAGGGCCATACTTAAGCAGCATCAAGTGTTTTAAAGCCACTAAATCAAATTCTAATGGTAAAAGTTGGTCAAATTTGGAGTGCTGATGAATCAACAATTCGTCAACATAATGATCAAGGATCACAGATGTGGGGGATTTCCAAATCAATGTCCTTCTGTTCTGTTTCTCCGTATGTCCTCAGTTCACTTCCAAATTTGGCTTGTTGCCCTCCTCGGATCGGGTGGTGATGAATTGGTAGAAAATAGTTCATTTGCTGTTTCACAAAGAGGGGAGGGACAGCAAAGCAGAGAGGCAGATACAGAAGGCCTCAATGAGCAAGCACAAAGGCACCGATACCCATCACGGGACCAAGTGCTGCATGGTACCAACATTCTTTCTAGGGTGCTAGAATAAGACAACAAAAGGGCACAATGTGCCTATTCATCACCAGTACAGTATGCTAATAATGTAGATGGGATGCATTCTCACCACCCTCCCCTGGCAGATAGGGACGATCAAATAGGTCATTCAAAAAAAACATTATCAAAAAGAACGCTCTGACCAGCACCGCAATGACTGACGCAGCCCCTCTTAAACCATAAGAACAGCAAGCAAAGCAATTGCAACTGAACTATATTTAATCAAATTACAATGTTTTCGGAGACATAACTTTTGGAAAATGGTTCACTGATTTGTTTCTCAACTTTCCATGCAACTGTATCATTATGATATCAATATCATGTCATTGTTTAACAAAGTTCAGTTAAGCCAACCAAGATGGGGAACAAAACAAAATCTTTCCATCACCTACTGAAAAGATACCATCTTCACAACCCACTGTTGTGATAATAACAAGTTACAAGGCAAGCTAACTTGTACTGTTTTTCAAGGCAGATAAAGCATCTTTGAAATGTTCAATATTTACTGAAATGGTGCCTTTACATAAATAAACGCAGCCAAGTGCAGTTGTCTTAGAGCCATTTATCTTAGTTTTCAGTTATGTTTGTTTGTTTTGGGACAAGACTGCCCCATTTCCTATTCACTCCATGGAAAAATGATTTTGAATCACGAATCGATAATTATGATTCCAAGTATCAAAACTGAATCACGAGACTCAAACCCCTGAAGTTGAATGTAGCTCAACTGTGAAACAAAGCAATGTGACATCATCCTACAAGACCTATAGAAGGATCAGTCTGATGTGGTGTTTTGAGTCTGAAACAGGATAAAGTTAGATAGCACCCTAACTGCAATAATGAACCAAATGAGGGAAAAAGGAGCTTCATTACTACATCGTGGAATAATATTATTATACATGTCATGACAGGGATTTAACCACATTACTCATCCCTAAGATGGCCGCCTCTCATTTCATTTAGATGTTTTAGATCCCAAGCAGACATCTTATTTACATAAAATTTGGCTTCCATGTATTAGCCTATGTCCTCTCTGTTTGTAAAGCAAACGCTGCTAAAGAAATTCACAACAAAAGGTTACCAAATGTACTTCACAAACTGTTTGGTCATATCACCTGGGAAAACACAAGTGTAACCACACTGCATTGTAAAATTTGTTCTGCAAATGTCAGTAGTGCAGGACAAAAACCTGTGTGGTGAATGTATGGCGTCCATCCAGAATCAGGTGGCAAAGGACAAGGTAAAAAAAAAAAAGTCACATGTTCACTGTGAACACAGCGGCTGTAAGCATGAAAACAGTGTTTGCGTTTCTTCTGTTTACATCATCTGTGGCTTGTCATAGTCAGGGAGTCCCAGCGATCAAGGCTGAAAGACTAAAACAGCTCTTATCTCTTCAGCCTGTGACTTCATTATAAATCCCAGCGTTAACATTCCAGGATTGTGCGGACAGCAAGCAAAAAAGACAAATTTGTTTTAAGTCAGCATTTTCAGAGAATACGTTTTGGGTTTTTTTGACAGGCATGTGCAATCCAAAATGCAAACAGAATACTCAAGAGGACCACTGAGCCGTGATTAAAGCCTTTGAGTCCTTCTATGTAAAAAACATTAAAATGATGCATGAAAAACATAAAGAACCACTGTGTAGCACACTGTGCTTGTACAACTGCAAACATAGGAAGTGAAACCACTGAGTCAAGGTCTTCCTGGTGATCGAAAAGCAGCAGTGACATTTCTACAAGAATTTACCGACAATTGCACACAAAAACTGTTTGCCTTGCACCTACAGTGACAGGTTGGTACAGTTACGGTCATGTAACGGTTATGGTCTGGTGAACAAACAGCTGTGACAAAATGGCTTTTGTGCAAGTTAAGTTGACAACAAAACAGGTTACAGAAGCAGTTCTGTGTTATATGCTTAAGGACTGTTAAGCAAATAGCTTGATTAAATATTTCAATTGCAGGTACAAGGCGATCAGTTTGGGAACAGTTTGTGTTTAGTCTGAACACAAAAGCGTATTCACAAGAAAAAACGCCTATTTTGCTTAAGCCTTTTTTTTAAGATGAAATAAAAAATTAAGGATTGGTCAACAGGGCCTAACATGTGCATGGCTGAGAATCTAGTACATAGCTACAACTAATCTAGTCTAATACTGTGGTCCTGCAATATAATCACCAAAGTTCTAATGCTCAGTTTTTGTTGATGGTATTTGAAACTATTTTGCTGTT
>JAPQLA010000021.1:8066696-8082918 GCA_029822935.1 Naso vlamingii
GTGTGTGTGTGTGTGTGTGTGTGTGTTGGGAGGGGTTGCAGACATCAGTGCTAAATTGGGGGTCGCGACTCAAAAAGGCTGAGAACCACTGTCCTAGACTATACAAACTGGATCGTCAAGTATTACTCACAGGTAACTTTTATTAACTCTCGAATAGCTCACTCGACACGTTACATTCTCTGTAGCAACTGGTACACACGTGTGGTGTCTCCACCTAAACAGTCCGTGTCGGAAACACACGGCGGAACTATTCCATTGTTACAATGAAGTTATATCATTAAGTCCTGTAAGGAAAAGGCTTGGCGTTGAAGTGGTAACTGCATTAGAACACCGTTGCTAAACAACAGAAATTTGGACGCCAAAGATCATTTGTTTTCCCCCTGGCTTTCTATGCAGAAATGTTACAATACAACATTATGTTTAAACGCCAGGAACACAGACAAGACAGCGAAGGTAACGTTTTAACTATATTAACAACTTGTTTACATTTGACAGTTACTTTTGGTCGTGCACAGGCCAATGCGAGCTGCACTATTTCTGAAACACCAGCACACACGTCACAACTCATGAATTCAGAACGCTCAGATAAATTCGACTTACAATATCGTGAATACAACAAGAGGGAGGAGTTGATATTGTCTCTTCTCGTGAACATGGTAAACATTACCCCATTTACAGGCACCATGAAAACGATGAGACTAAAAACTATTTACATCATTTAGAAAAAGAAAAAAAAAGTTACTGAAAAACCTAAAAGACTGATATTGAAAAACAAGTCATGATTCTAAAAATATCAAAATGAAACAAAATAAGACTGAAAGATTGTTATTTTTATTAACTGTGATGTGTTGTTTTTTTTTTTTATTTCTTCTGCGTCAAATCCCTATTTCAGTGCCAGTTTCAAATTTCAAATGTTCAATTTCAAAATACAAATGTTTCAATGCCAGTGTTTACTTCTAATTTCCAGTTCTTTTCAAAGGTAAGTCATATTTTCAGTGCCAACATTAACTTTCTCTGTTCTGGCCCCACAGCCCCCTGGTTTTCCAGAGAATACTACAATGTTCAATGAATGAGCGTAAACGCCTTGGTGAGTGCCATGACATCAGTTTTGGCATGCGCAGGGAGCACTGCTGCCACCATGAACACGGCTGCATACAGAGGGGTAAACCATCCTGCAGGGAATTGGAAAATGGCCACAACAAATAAGTTAACTTAAAACAACAAGAAAAAGCTCAATCACACCATTAAAAATCAGTCTTTGCGCAAAAGCCTCTTACTTGACATTGCTCCAAGTCCCACAGGTTGTGTCAGGCAGCATTTCTGAGATGGTGACCAGGTCTATGGTCTTCAAGGGGCAGCTGAAATGAATCACTAAATAACATACAAACAGTATTGATTTATTCACGTTGTTGACTTTAAAACTGCTAGGGTTCAGTAAATTTTAAGACACCATTGTAGGGGCATGTAAGGCCTATATAGTAAATGTATATATATGCAAATGAGCCACATGCTTTTGATGCTAAATAGCCATGTTGCTCTTTGCTGCCGTTGACTGTGGACAGAAGTGCCGGTCCGGAGATCATCATTACTAAATCAATAGGAGACCTTAGTTATCCCATATTTTCTTTGGATGCACAGAACAGCTTTGACACAAATAAATCCAACCAGGATATAGCTAGCTAAATTAGCTACAGCCGGTGTCGTGCCAATGTAAACCCTGTTTTTTTCCTCACTAACTATGGTCCTGTTGTGTAGATTCAATAATTAGCCTTACTGGCTGGCTCCCCTTTATAATCATGGGTGTTCATCAGTTAAAACACATTCTTGTATTCCGCCACTGTAGTTCAGGTTGGACCAGTTACTATTCCTGAGGCAGTTGATCATTTAGCTAACGTTACTAACTTACACTCAAATATAACATTAATGGGTGTGTGAGTCTGAAACGTTAGGTTACTCACATAACCCTCATTTCTCTGATAACATAGTGAGGTATCTCAGCCTATAAGAGAGCGCTCTCAGCGATCGAACCACGGAAGCTCCAATGACACCCCGTTTGTCAGAGACAGACCAATGACAGCAGTGACAGGAGAGCCCACCTCTCCCCCATATAAGACACTGCAGTCAATGAACCGGCATTCTTAAGCATGCATCTTCCTCGCTTACGGCAAGGAGGGAAGTGTGCTGAGATACCTCACTATGTTATCAGAGAACCGAGGGTTACGTGAGTAACCTAACGTTCTCTTTCTAACTCCGTTCGGTATCTCAGCCAATAGAAGATATATACAACTCCCGAATTGCACCATGCTCCCCGAAGCCGATCGTACAACCCTAACAGACAGTTAATAAAACGAGGTGTAGATCAGACAGCACCCACCTGGAGGACAGAATGAGCCAGCGAGGGTGCTGTAACATCCAGTCTATAGAACCTGACAAATGTGTGAGGCAAAGCCCAACTTGCAGCCTTACAAATGTCCTTAACAGAGACTCCTTTGAACAGAGCCCATGAGGTGGCCATGCCCCGAGTTGAATGGGCTCTCAAACCCATCGGAGCCTGTTGGCCCTTGCTTTCATACGCCAGTCTGATAGCATCTACTATCCAGTGAGATAACCACTGCTGTGAAATGGGTTTTCCTCTGTAGGATAAAGCCCAGGACACGAACAACTGGTCAGCTCTCCTGAAACCCCTTGTCCTCTCCACATACATGTGTGAAGCGCGCACTGGGCAGAGGGAGTTCAACCTCTGGTCCTAAGGAGTGGAGAAAGACAGGGGATGAAAAGCCATCAGTTCGATAGGGGTACAGTGATAAGAGGGATTTATCACTTTTGGCATAAATGAAGGATTAGGAATAAGGCACATCTTATTAAAACCTGGTGCGAATTGCAAGCAAGAAGGATGAACAAAGAGAGCCTGCATTTCACCCACCCACTTAGCTGAGGATAAAGCCAAGAGCAAAGCCGTTTTAAATGAGAATAATTTCATGTCAATTACACCTAGTGGCTCAAATGGCTGCTGACACAGGGCATCGAGCACCAAAGAGAGATCCCAGGATTGGGAAAAGGGGTTTGGAAACGAGCCTCCAGTGCACGCCCTTCATAAAGTGGCACACCAGGGGGTGCTGGCCGACAGTATCTCTCCCAAAGCCAACATGGCAAGCAGAAATAGCGGCAACGTAGACCTTGATGATAGAGAAAGCTCTCCACTTATCTATTAGGTCCTGCAAGAAGCACAACACTTCAACCACTCTGGGTGGCAAACCAACAGCAGTTAAATTCAGCCTCTCACGGGCCAGGCCCAAAGAGCCATGCGCTCCGGATGAGGATGAAAGATTTCCCCGTTCGTTTGAGACAGCAGGTCTCTGCATAACAGGAATGGCCAAGGCTGGGCTGAGAGCAGCTGTATTATCTCAGCCAGCCAGTGTTTCCCTGGCAAGCGAGGGGCGATCATGATCATGGCTAAATGGTTCTCTCTCACTCTCGCCAGAGTGGGAGATATTAGGCTGAGAGGAGGAAACGCGTAAAGCAGCGCGTTTGGCCATGGGTGAGCCAGCGCATCCACACCCAAAGGTGCATCGTCGCACACCAGAGAGAAGAACAGAGGACACTGAGCGTTTGCCTGTGATGCAAAGAGATCTACGGAAGCCTGACCGTATCTCTCCCATATCTGTCTTACTACCTGGTGATTGAGGACCCATTCGCCGTAAACGGGATTTCCTCTTGAAAGGAGATCCGCTCCTGTGTTCATTCTGCCCGGGACGTGCGTTGCACGCAAAGACAGAAAGTGCGCACTGCTCCACATTATTAAGCTGTGTGCCAATTTGTGCAGCCTTAGAGAGCGGGTCCCTCCCTGGCGGTTATGTAAGCCACCGCCATGGAATTGTCGCTCCTCACTAAAACGTGACAGCCCTGGAGAAAAACCAAGAAATGTTTCAGGGCCAGAAAAATCGCCAGTAACTCCAAGTAATTGATGTGGGTGTGGCGAAGCCATGATGGCCATATTCCATTCACTGACCTGCCCTTGTGAACAGCTCCCCAGCCGGTTAGGCTTGAGTCTGATGTGATCACCTTCCTCTCAACACCGATCCGAGCGGAGCCCCCTGACAGAGGAGAGCCGGCTCTCGCCACTGGCTGAGAGCGGCGAGGCAGGATGCTGTCACCGTAACGGAGCGAAAGCTGTGACGCCAGGGACACAAACGTAACGAGGCCACCCACCGCTGAAAGTCTCTCATTCTCAGCAGACCTAATGGGACCACAGCCAGTAGCAAGGCCATTAAGCCCAGAAGACTGAGACATGTTTTGAACGGGACCGTGCGTCCCCCGCTGAAAAGGGAGAGGCACTGATGAAACTTCTCCCTCTGTCTGTCTGTCAGAGTGGCTCTGAAGGACAGAGAGTCTATTGTGATACCTTGGTATTCTATGCGCTGTGTTGGCGTCAGGCAGCTTTTTGTGTAGTTTATTCTGAAACCCAAATCCATGAGATGGGTTATCAGAGTGGCTGAGTCTCGTGCCAACAGAGCTTCTGAGTGTGAACAAAGAAGATAATCGTCTATGTATGAATAGATTCTCAGCCCTGAATCCCTCAGAGGATTCAGAGCTGCCTCCATACACTTTGTAAACACTCTCGGAGCTAGAGAAAGCCCGAATGGTAGTGTCATGTATTCATAGACTACGCCCTGATAGGCAAACCTGAGAAATTTCCTGTGAGCGGGATAAATATGAATGTGAAAATAAGCGTCCTGGAGATCGATTGAAGTAAACCAATTGCCTGGACGTATGGCTCAAGACAACACTGTGAGGGTGAGCATCCTGAACTTGTATTTTCTGAGAAAACTGTTCAGAACACGCAGATCCAGAATGGGGCGCAGCCCCCCTCCCCTCTTTGGAACCATGAAATACCGGGAGTAGAAACCCTCTTGGGTTTCTTCCTCCAGAACAACTCTGATTGCTCCCTTGCTCAGTAGAGAGGAGATTTCGTCCTCTAAAACCCGAGCTGAATCCCCACTTGCAACAGAAACCAACACGCCATTGAATTTGGGTGGCTGGGAAGCAAACTGCAGCCTGTAACCCTTTACCACTGTTTTGAGCACCCAGGGATGGACGGCAAAAGCTTGCCACCTCTCTGCTCGGCTGGCGAGTGGTGTAATGGCGCCCTCTTTTGGAGAAGAGGGGAGCCACGACGGCAACGGAACAAACCCTGATAAAGGGCTTTGTTCCAGGTTTCTGTTTTGTTTTTGATTTTTTAGCTGTGCCCTCGGCAAATAGCCTGGCTGCAACAGCTGAGTTTTTATTTTTGTTTGTAGGGGGACTGTGTGGTGTGCACTGAGGTGAAACTGTGCTTGTTGGCCACACAGGAACAGAGAAGCGACCCTGCCTTCCAGGCCTGAACTGGGCTGGAGAGGTGGTGAAACAGGGAGCACTGGGGGAACAAGTGCTTGAACTGTGCTTGAACTTTCAAGACAGTGCAGAACATTGGGCCCTCTCCCCCATTTTGCAGGAGGAGGGAGGGACAGTGGGTCTGTCCCGGGGGGGAAATGAACAGGGACCTCATGGTGCTGAAACGAAATCCCCCC
Organism: Naso vlamingii; assembly: GCA_029822935.1. Taxonomy (NCBI): domain Eukaryota; kingdom Metazoa; phylum Chordata; class Actinopteri; order Acanthuriformes; family Acanthuridae; genus Naso; species Naso vlamingii. Next base: position 8,072,264 of record JAPQLA010000021.1, read on the forward strand.
CATTTGGTGAGGCGATTCCCTAGGTGGCCCACCTCTTCTTCCCATCAGGCGGGTTAGGAGGGCAGTTTTTCACAGCGGCGGCGGCGAAAGACTGCTTGCCCCACGGTTTGGGGCGGGGGTTTTTCACCTCTGGATTTTCTGCCTGCTCCTCAGGTTTAACATGACGTGTGTAAGGCTGATGGCCCCTGGCAGCTGCCGCGAAGCTCTGACGAGGAGGCTGTGGCGGGCGGGGAGCGGGTTTGCGGGGGAGGCAGAGGTTGAAAGCCTCTCCCTCCTTCTTTCTGAGGTCACACGCTTGTTTCATCATGTCTATGGCGGGACCAAACAGGCCTTTGGATGGGTCAAACTCTGCGTCCATAATGTCCTGTTTTTCCCTATCTGCCAAGCTGGACAGGTTCAGCCATAACGACCGCTCTCCTGCCGCAGCCAGGCCCATTGAGTGGCCACAGCCCTGGACAGCTCCCCGGGAGCTGCTGAGGATGAGATCTATTGTGACGCAGATCTCCTCCCACACAGCAGGGTTGGGGGTGCCAGAGTCTAGCTGCTGGGCCATGTCAACCAGCAGCTCAGCGTGATAGGCAGAGAGGAGGGTGACAACGTTAAGCGCCCTCACAGCCTGGGCTGAGGATTTGTATATTTTCTGGTACATGGAAGCAGTGAGTCTGTCCATTTTACCAGGGAGGGAGGGGCCGGATGCCGACACGGTTGTGCGGCGGTCGGGGTGAAGGTGGGAGACGACAGATGGCTCCACCGGTGGCGGGCCAGAGAGCCCCAACTCCTCCATGCCCTGCATATCAAGCCCTGAAAAACCCTTAACGGGCACTCTGTGTCGCAAGGGTTTATCCCAGTAGCGCTTCATTACCCTGATGCATGCTGGGACCGCAGGCATGAGCTGTTTGGCGGGAGTCTGTGAGGCGGGAAGGACTTTCCCATCATACAGATCTCTCTCGGGTCCCTGGCCTGCCTGGGGAACTGGCCACTCGAGGCCCAGTTTGGCCACAGCCTGCCTGCAGACATCATATAAGTTGACGTCGGGTGAGAGTCGGAGCCGTCCCGCTCTGAGAGCTGGGGGGTCTAGACGGCTGAGCTGGGAGAATGGCATCATCCTCATCATCCTCGGGATCCTCAGCGAGGATGTCTGAGGTGGCATCGTCGTCCTCATCGCCCACGCCACCCATCATGACGTCCTCCTCGAGCTGGGTGAAAAGCAGAGGGAAGTCAGATGAGTCCATAACGTCAACCCAGTCAAGGGCTGAGGGCTTGCTGGCTGGCTCCGCATCTCTCGGTAAGGAGGCGGAGAGAGGGGGATCAGAGTTAGGAGCGGCAGCAACGCGCAGTCTCCTTTCCAGGGTTTTAACCAGCATACTGGAGCAAGTGATACAGGACTCGGGGTTGGCAAGGGCATTTTTGGCATGGCCGACCCCCATGCATTCAATGCAAAGTGGGTGATCGTCCCTGCCTGAGATGAAGGAGCCACACGCCGCTGGGCAAGAGCGGGATTTCGACTCCCTGTTCTTCTTAGCACTCGCATCCGAGGCTGACGAGGTGGAAGCCATGGTTCCGAGGAGCCTGGAGGGAAAGCCGCCTCGATGGAGCTTCAAGTTGGGTGAGTGCTGAGAGCTAGCAGGTGTAAGCTGCCAAGCTAGCGGGAAGCGCTCTCCTTAATACGTTAGCTATCCCGGTAAGAGACAGACTAGGAGGGATGAGTTGCTAGCCGGTCTGTAGCTAGCCACACGCCTGTTAGCAGGTGCAAAGCTGCTAATCTGGCGGGACTAGCTCGCAGTGACGCGTTAGCTGTCCTGGGCTAGAAAAGAACAGACTGACAGGGTGTACTTACCAGTCTGCGATCTTAATGAGATAGAAAATTTCCTCAGCAGTGCCAACAGCAGAACCGTAATCCTGCGCTTGGCGACGATTTCCTTAACGGTTCGTCTGTGAGCGGTTTAGCAGGGGACAGATCTGGTTGAGCTGAGGTGAGCTTGTTGTGATAAATAAGAAAGCGAGAATGCTGGTTCATTGACTGCAGTGTCTTATAAGGGGGAGAGGCGGGCTCTCCTGTCACTGCTGTCATTGGTCTGTCTCTGACAGACGGGATGTCATTGGAGCTTCCGTGGTTCGATCGATGAGAGCGCTCTCCTATAGGCTGAGATACCGAACGGAGTTAGAAAGAGAACACAACGTTAACTCGAGCATAAAAAGCAGCATAGCCATGCATGACTAAACTCATAAGTTCGCTACAAACTCAAACAACGAGACAATATGCATCATTGGCAACATAAACTATGAATGGTTAGAAACAAATTAAGCTGAACTTACATTTCTCTGGACGAACGTTAGGCACATAACCCAGGTCAACCGCCAAGTGACGACGCTAACGTATCAGTCACACGACATCTGGAGGACTCGTCAGTTCTTGTGCGGCAGCACCCTCTAGAGGCTGATCCCCCCAGCAGCCTATTCCGCTCTAAAATATCCCATTAACAGATTATGTATTGCATAAAACTGGTCCCAATCAACCAAGGAAGGATAACTGGTTAATTTCCAAATACTTAAACAAAGATAATATTGATGAGAATGTATGGCCCACGCCTCTCACAGGCTATGCATTACAATAAACGTATTCACCTGTCTAAAACGTGCTGCTCAGTAAAGTTACTAAAAATTTAAAGTTACTGGGCTACAACAAAATGATAAATATAAAAGAGGTCTTATTTCTTTATATTATTATCATTATTATTATTATTATTAGTAGTAGTAGTAGTTGTGTTGTGTTGTTGTTGTTTGGTCCAAAGCTAAAGAAGAAAAACAGTTTTGAGTTAACTGAAGATTTTTTGGATTTTTCGTTGAAGGTGTTTTAGTCAGAAAGCCAATTCTAGAAGAGCTTAGGAGGTTAGGCTAGTTTCAAAAATCACAATTTTTTCTAAAAGAACCCAGAAACATTAAGAGAGGAAAAGAAAGTGGAATTGGCTTATTTGCAAGTTAACTGACATAAATTAGGTTATTTAGTCAAAAAGCAAAGGGTGCATTCATCAAAGTGGCTTGAAGAAGGGGAGAAAATTCACATTATTTCTCTAAATTAGAAAATCACCACTCCGTTAATTACAATATTGATAGACTGAATATCAATGAGATTATTACTGAAGACTATAATGAAATATCTGATTACTGTTGTAACTTTCACAAAAAAGTTACGCAATTCTAAATTTTGCCAAGCCTTAGCTGTCCCCTTTTTAAACTAGCCCACCTGTCAGCTAAAATTTTAAGTAAAACAGAAATAGTCATGTGACAAACCTGTTTCACCTCAAGAGGTGATGAATGCATTTATTTTCTCAAAAACAACAAAATCTCCATGTTCTGATGGACTGACTTCAAAAGTTTATAAATTACCTAATAATAAACTGACTCCTTTTTTATATGAATTATTTGTAGAATGTTTAGACAAAGCATCTCCCAACCACTATAACTCAAGGAATGACTATTTTAATTACGAAACCCAACATGGACAGATTATTTTTAAACATTTGCATCGAATTTGCTTGCCCAATAATGATTATAAGATTTTTGCTCTTCTTTTGGCTACAAGACTTAAAATGGTGCTGGACTCAATTATTGAGGAAACACAGTCAGGTTTCATGACAAAAAGATATAGGGATATAGCCTAATAATGTCAGAGTAGTTTCAGACATTCCAGATTATTCAGATTTGATTGATGATAGTGGTTCATGTTATCTGTGGGTTTCTTCAAAGCTACACCAATTCCTTTATCAGTCCTTAAAGAAAACTGCTTTGGTAATTATTTTTCTACAGCTATTTAAACTCCCTACAGAAACAGTAATAGTTAAATAAGTTATACGAATGGATGATACATCATGTGGATGTTATTTGTCTGAAAGCATCAGACAAGGTTGCCCCTCCTCTCCATACCTCTTCCTGTTAGTAACTCAGCCTTTGGTCAATCATTTTCAATGTATTGCTGTGAGAGGTATCTCTGTTATTGGAAGAGAGCTTGTCATCACTCAACTGGCAGATGACGCCAGACTTTTCCTAAAAAAATGAAAACTAAATTTTTGTTGCAATAGAGGCAATTCAGGGGTTCCCTAATGCTTCTGGTTTGTGTTTGAACTTTAATAAATGTGAACTTAAGGCCATTAGGGAGTGCTATTAGATCATGCCATCATAATATCCCAGTATGATTAAGTGCTGTACTTAGGAATAATAATTACAAAGGATCATCAAAGAAGAACATCCTTAAATCTAAATCCTATTACACAAAAAACTCAAAGAAAACTGAGCCAATGAGCCATGGCTCCAATGACTCTCATAACTTGGAGGAAAAGTACTGATCACTCCAGCAGAAGGAATCTCCTGATTAACGCATGCAGCTTTGTTTTTGTGTCTTAATGGCAAACTTCTGAATAAGGTTGACAAAATGCTTTTTAGTTTCATATGGAAAATTAGGACAATGCACTTGACGAAATCTGTTCTCATGAGTGCTTATGAAAAAGATGGGCTTAATATCTTTGTAATTTCGTACTCTAAATAATACATTTAAGATAAATTCTACCTGAAACATTTTTTTAAATCCCTCTCAATGCACTCTCAGAGCTAGGTGGCTTAAACTTTTTCTTAGTTTGTATCTACGACATCGATAAATCCTTGTCAAAATATCTGCTTTTCATCGCCAGGCCTTCTTATCAAGAACTCTTATCTATAAACACAGCTTATCTTGTAACTATTTTTATGGAATAACAAGGACATTTTACACACAAATCCTGCTTTATAGAATATTGGTTTCATAATGAAAAATTGTGCGGTTTTCTCAGTTATTTAATAAGGACAGTCTACTCTTACAATGAGTTTTTGTCAGAATATATAATATTCCTGTTTCACCTAGGGATTATGCAAAGGTTTTTGGTGCAGTACGCTCTAGAGTCTGTATGCTTTTTAGTAATAATAATAATATTAACTTTACATAGCACCTTTCAAGAAAACCAAGGTCACTTTACAGAGTCATACATCAACACAAAACAATAGATCTCAACCAAGGGTTAATTTCCAACAGTTGTCCTTGATATCTCCAACAGATACTCCAACAGGCAGAATGTGTTTTAGCAGTTACTCTGGCAATAACATCAGATTAATAAAAGCTCTGTGCAGTTCCATATGTGATCTCACACTGGAAAAAAAAAAAAAAAGTGAATAATATAGACTGGAATAAAGCCTGGCTTCTACCCATCAATACTTAACCAACAGAGCAAAGGGAATTTGTTTTAAATAAATTAATTTGTAAATTCTATCCAGCTAAAGAATACATTAAAAGAGGATTTAGGTGAGACATTAATGTATGCTGTTGTCTCTGCTTTGGATGTACCGAAGCTACTGTGCATCTATTTTAGGACTGCCCCATTGTGAGTACTTTCTGGCTTAACATATGTAATTTTACTTACATAAATACTTATGAAGGGTTTGTTTTGTTTTGAAGGAATGTGCTGTTTGGTTTGGAAATTAACATTTAAGAAAAAGCCTCACAAAATGTACATGATAATCTAACTATTATAATGGCTGAATTCCATATATATGCATGTAAATTCACAGGTCCGGAACATGCCTAATTGCTTTCATCAAGTTCAAGCAATACATTTATTAACATTCTCAAAAACAAAAAGCTATTAAAACCATAAACAGTTAAATGTATCTTTATAGACCCTAGCAGAGACTCTGCCTACGTATATTTTTGTTCCTGTGAATGCGGCTTTTCGTTCAAACTCGCATAGGAGTTCATATATAGAGAGAGAGCGTTTCAAGTATTCTTTTGAAATATTCTAATCTGAGGGCAGTTTCCAAACTGCTTGAAAATCAAATGGCCATATCGACTGAAAGAAAAATCTGGCGGAAAGCAGCATTCACAGCGATCCGCATGTCACAGGAGGCTAAAACAATCAAATAGTGCACCAGTCACAGAGAAGCATATTAATGTTGCACATGAAATCACACAGTTGACTTGTAACTGAATTTGACTACCTCAACAGTCTCTGTCTCCATCTATAGGTGAAAAAGCACTACTGCAAGCCTAAAGCTATAATATATAACTGATTTTTAAATTACCTGAATAATATAACAATGAATTTACATTAAAAAATTAACATCATTAACTTTTCAATAATCTACTTAATTTCCTCTCAAAAGACAAGCTATTACAAGAAACAAATGATGCCTTGCTCTATGATTAATTACATAATGTAAAATGCAGAGGAAGACACGGTAATTATATACTGTGCGCAAACCCATATTAGTACACATGGAATGAAGGCTACTGTAAAGCCTTTGACACAAAGGCTGCTTCAAAGGTGGCTGCTGCAAGCCCTGAAGTTTGCTTTTGATAGTTACAGAATAAATATGACGACGCAATTTTACTTTACACAAACTCTAAGGGAGGGAGGGAGAGAAAAGAAAAGGGATGCTGGGCCATCATGTCCCTCTCATGTAGTTTGTTTGTTCTCTTCATGTCTGGGAAATATTCTACAAATACAGACATTAAAACAAAGCGTAGCAGTGGTACAAAAAAAGGTGAGAAGCCATTAATTTTTCATTAAATTAATTGCGCAGCCCATCAACTCTTAGTTAGGCCCATCTGTATTTAATCCCAAGTCAAGTCACTGGACTATAACCTTTAGTTTAAGCTTTTATGCATTGCCATGCAAATAAAGACATTTAACAGACAAATAACATTTAATGATGCATTGTATAAGCTTACAATAGCAGCAGCAGTGCAATAATTACTTTTAATATGGAACCGAAGATTAAACGCTTAACATTAGAAAATTATTACTAACAGACACACAATGCACACATTTTGATAATGTTGATATATTAAACTCTGATGTGGACAGGAAGTGAACTCGGCGGTCCTTTTTGCTCCGGTTGCCATCTTCATAAAGCGCTCTGAGTTGCTTCCACTTCCAAGTGCTGTGTGTTGCAGTTGCACTGCTGTCATAAGCAATTTCTTATCAGTGTATTCTCTGGGTGAACTGCCCTGGCTGAGCACAGCTATCTCTACTTTGGTGCTGGCTGCATGCGAGGCTTCTACAGACTTTTTCTTTTAAAAATTGACGTATTTACACAATCGATTACGTCAATGCATCGTCACAGCCCTAGTATGGACTCTCATATGTGCCTTCAAATGTCCTTGTTGTGTAAAACCTCTGTCACAAAGTTCACAAGCAAATGGCCTCTCTCCTGTGTGGACTCTCATGTGCTTCTTCTTATCTCCTTGAACTTTAAATTTTTTGCCACAAAATTCACAAGAAAACGGCTTTTCTCCTGTATGGACTCTCATGTGTGTCTTTAAATTTCCTTGATCTGTAAATTTTTTGCTACAAAGTTTACAAGCAAATGGCCTCTCTCCTGTGTGGACTCTCATGTGCTTCTTTATACTTCCTTGTCCTGTAAATTTTTTGCCACAAAGTTTACAAGCAAATGGCTTCTCTCCTGTGTGGACCCTAATGTGTGCTCTCAGATTTCCTTGTACTCTAAATTTTTTGCCACAAAATTCACAAGCAAATGGCCTCTCTCCGGTGTGGACTCTCATATGTATTTCATAATGTCCCTTATGGTAAAAATCTTTACCACACTGAGAGCAGTTAAAGGATTTTTTTCCAGTGTTACATTTTCCATTTTTGTCCGTGGTTTCTACATATTTTGCAGAATTTACGCCTAATTCGGTTGCCCAAGTCTCCTCCAAGTCATCATTGTCTTCAGTTGCAAGTCCAGAATCTGACAAGGGTTCTTGCCAATCACTATAACTGTCTTTATGCTTAGAAAAGTCTGAAGCCTTTCCGTCTGTATTTGGTTGTAGATTACTGGACATACCCAGGTTCTTAGCAGGTGTTGATCCTCCACAGTCTTCTCCATCAGTCTCTATATTCATCGGTGTTGCTGAACTTCTGGCTGGAGGCTCTGTCTCTCTGTCCTCAGTTTGACTTTGATGAAGCTGTGAAGACTGTGGGTCCTCCTCAATGTTTTCCCTCTTCACTGTGACAGCAGTAAATAGGAGCCTGGTGATATCAGCCTCCTCCAGCGCATTAAGCTGCTCTCCCTCCTGACCAGTGCAGAGTTCCTCCTCTTCCTCTTTTATGTGTACAGGTATAGGCTCCTTCTGGTCCATGCAGCTGCTGGATGGAGGAACCATGTCTCTGTCTTCAGTTTGACTTTGATGAAGCTGTGAAGACTGAGGCTCCTCTTCGTTGTTTTCCCTCTTCACTGTGACAGCGGTAAATAGGAACCTGGTGATGTCAGCCTCCTCCAGCGCATTAAGCTGCTCTGCCTCCTGACCCGTGCAGAATTCTTCCTCTTCCTCTTTTATGTGTACGGGTTCAGGCTCCTTCTGGTCCATGCTAGGGCTCAACTCAGGGGGAACCTCTTCTTTAACAAAAGCTGCTGGACATCTGCAAGGAACACTGGAACACATAAGAATATTAGCAACCATTTTCTGTGAATATAACCTCATAAAAATTTTAAAATAAATACAATCTAATCAAAAGAGGGGAAAAAGGAAGTTCTCTTAGATTCACCAATGGTTGTCAAATACTTCATGTTCATCAAAAAGAATAGAATGCTTGTGTCCTTACTCAGTGTGTCCACAAATAGGCTTTACTTAGGCGGCCCGCCCAGGTATATAAAATACAAATTCCAGATTCTGTTTGCAGAGTAGAGCTGCAACAATGAATCTATAAAACTTCATTATTAAAAATGTTGGCAATGGGTGTCACTATCAGTTTAGTTATGTCGAATGATTATTACATCACTCGCTGTGTTGCAGGTCTGTATTACCATGCAGACAAAGTTGAACGGAGCTAGGCTAAGGTAATGGCAGTGTTAGTTTTTTTCACGACAAAGACAGTTGATGATGACAACGTCCACTGGCCGTACCCTAGATTAGAGGCTTTGGGGCTAAAACGATCTCAACCTACTCTCAAACTACCCAAACTTTAAATACGTAGGAATCCCAACTTGCTGGCTTGAGGCCGGGCATGGAATGGGAGCTGCTTAGCAGATTACTTTTAACAAGCAAAACTAGTGCTGCAGGTTAAGAAGTAAAGGTAAAGGTCAAAGTACAATTCTCCAAGTTCAGTGCTGTAGTATAACAAGCAGGAGACATTTGGTGGTTGAAATTAATATAATAGCACAACACCCCATAAAAGTGAAGTTATTGCATATTTATTTGAATAAAAATTCCCTAGAATTATGCAAAAGCACTTTTCCCAAACTAAATACTGTAGTACAACCAGCTAGAGGTCATTGATGTGTGAGGTGATTTTGGTGGCACTACACTTCACACACATCTTTCTTTGTTTACTGCAGTCAAACACTGTTGATTTTTTTTCACATGTTGCTGACATTAAAACTAATAGGGTTCCATTAATTTGAGAGTATACTTGTAGGTGGTTGTAGGCCTGTTTTATTTGCTGTAAATATAACGTTAGCTATATGCCAATGAGCCATGTGCTTTTGATGCAAAATGGCCATGCTGCCTCTTAGAAATGAGCCACTGCAAGTTGAATGAGGACAGAAATGCCGTTTCAGACATTACGAAACCAATATGAGACATTATTTATTTGTGTGCCTGATGGGCAAAGCACATACAGGAACACACTTGTTATTCCTCATACTTATCTTTCTTATTAGTTTAAATGCTGCTTCAGCATTCACACTATTGTTCTTCGGTTCTTTATACTTATTCTTCTTCTGTATGTTTTTTAGCCTCTAACTACTTCTGCATAGTCTGTGCTATTAAAACTATTCAGCTATCAAAATGTTCGGCTCTTTCAGGCTTTTCTCTTTTCTGCTCTTCACACTTTTTATAATGTTCATACTTTTTCATATTTTTCTTTGTAATGTAACTCTATGGGAATTTGCTTCAAATGTTCTTCATACCCTCTGCTCTTTGAAACTTCTCCGCTCCCACATACTTTATGCTACAGACACCATTCCAACTTTAAATGACACAGAAGACTTTGAACTATTTTTCTTGTATTTACATGTTCTTGCTATCTTCTATCGTTTGTGAGTTATCGTAGTTTTAGTTTTATGCTTTCTTTGCCCCTCTTCAGATTTTACGATGGGTGTGTACTGCGGAATCCTCTGCAGGCTAGAGTGGATGACGTCATCAGTAGAGTGGAGAAGCAGTGAAACATAAATTAAAAATCTATGAAACAATTTCCAATAAATCCCACAATCACACATAAAAACATCAGAAAACAGTAGGAAATTTTGTGAGGGCTCTTGTGATGTAGGTTTGGAAGCAGTCTGACTTATACTTTCGGATCTACGAGCCTCAGTTCGAGGCATACCCCAGCCAAAGCCTCACTGATTCTCATGTTAATTTCGGTCTCACACTTTCACCAAAGACCGATGGGCGTACTATTTTTAAAACTGCCAAATCTTAGTCATTTTAATGTTTATCCACACAAACAGCAAATGTATTTCTTCAGTACAGCCTTGTGGTGCTCAAAATCACCTTTCACTGAAAAAAAGACATTGTTTTAGCAAGAGACTGCTTTGTTCGAGGGTGCATTTTCAGGGCTTTCACTGTGTTTTTACATTGTGTCTTAGAGTTGTCTAACTTAGATGCAGTATTAAGGTGTCAAGTTACAGTT
>JAPQLA010000021.1:8269077-8282660 GCA_029822935.1 Naso vlamingii
CGCCTCAAAAGTCATGACTGTAACCCGCCATTAAATCAAAGAAGAAGAAGAAGAAGAAGAAGAAGAAGAAGAAGAAGCTCTTCTGACTTGCGCCTGCGCAGTCAGTGAGAGCTTTGTTATTTCACTTCAGTATGGCGCTTAGCAAGACGTTTGGACAAAAACCGGTCAAATTTCAGCTCGAGGAAGATGGAGACTTTTACATGATCGGGTCGGAGGTTAGTATTTTACCTCTTAATAAACCGCTATTTACCGATTTATGATTTGACAGAGATCCATTGTTTAAACTCGCAACCGGTCCGCTAGCAGTTAGCTAGCAGCTGGCTAACATGCTAGCAAAGAGGAAAGACAACGCACGAAGACTCATTCATTTATTTTGGGTTTATTAGTGTAAAGGGAGAAAAGTACAGAGGAAAATACACAGTAGTTTGCATACATATTTAACGGAATTATGTTTGACTTGAAAACGTACGCCCTCCCTCAGAGCTTTACTTGGTTTTCTTCGTCCTTTTGTCAGCTCACGCTAACGTTAAGGTTTCTTTGAACAATTAACGTTAGCTAGCTATCATTGTTTATCCTGCGTTAAACAAACCAGAGCTGTCTTATTCAGCGACATGTAATATTAGGTTAACTTAGCATGTGGCACATTTAGGTTGTACGACAGTATAGTAAATTTTGTGTTATTTCTTTGTCTATGAAAGGTTAAAAACAATTATAGGAAGTGTCTACCAGCTGCCCCTAACACAAACTCATCACTACAAATTGCTAATTTCGTCCAGCCAACACTCCAAACTCCCCAGAAATTCAGCTAACTGTCGCATCAAAGTTGAAGTGGAATAAAACATTAGGCCACTTCAGTGATTACTAACAAAGAATCTCTGTATACAGTGATCTATAATCATGATTCTCTTTTTGTTTGTTTCTTTGTTTGTGTTTGTTTAGGTGGGAAACTACCTCCGTATGTTTAGAGGCTCCCTGTATAAGAGGTATCCGTCATTATGGAGAAAACTGGCATCAGTAGAAGAACGGAAGAAAATAGTGGAGTCATCACATGGTCAGTGAAGTGCAGCGAAAACACAAAACAACTGGATGTGGTTGTACCAAGCTTTGATTTCACATCACAGTTTCTTCTCCTTGACATGAGAGGCTGTAGACTCAGGTGGAACCAATTTAGAAACATCTTTCAGTTAAATAATAGGAGTCATATCGTAAAAATATTCACTTTACAAGAATTAAAGAATTTTTATTTAGTTTATGTAGGACCTTCCTCAAATTATAGATAAACACATAAAATAAACTCTAGACTACAGTTAAATAAATTCTGTTAAAAAAATGTGATGTTGATACAGTTAATAACATGTGATACCATTGATGCAAACAGATTAAAAACTGTAATGAGATTTAAAAAAAATAATAAAGCATGTAATGGAAGAAAGATGTTGTATTGAGGATACACAGCTGAACACAGGGATGTTTATTTAAATTGCTGGTCAGCTTGGTTTCACATTTACAGAGTCAGTTGCTCTTTGTGTGTTGATGTCACTCGTTTTTATCGTTCAGATCATGGCTACACTCAGCTGGCCACCAGTGTGACTCTACTGAAGGCTTCGGAGGTAGAGGAGATCCTTGAAGGAAATGATGAAAAGTACAAGGCTGTCTCCATCAGCACTGAGCCCCCCGCCTACCTCAGGTACAGCGACTTCAGCCATCTCTGAAATGCTTTCAGGACAGAGTCTGTAAAGTGTTTGTAATGTCAAGCCCAGTTCAGACCAAAACTACGATTTTAGAACGTAGCAGGGAAAAATTGCAGCAGTGTGAACTGAACGTTGCACTGCAGTTGATGCGGTTGCGAGGAGTCTCCAAAGATAGAACATGTCAAATCGCCAAGTCCAGTTTTGAAATGCAGTGCATTTAATCAATGAGTGCTGCTACTTATGTGGTTAATAATATCACCGCTGTTGTTCTGATCTGTTTGCATCCACAACTCAAATACACCTGTCTCTCATTAATTCCTCCAGACACTTGCTTCCCGATGCACAGACATTTTGTTTTCAGTATTTAATAATTAAGTCCTACTTGAAATTCACCTGCAAGTAACTCACTGTCACTGCGCTCATTTATAGTTAAGGGTGCAAAAATATCCAGCTCAGAGCTTGAAATGTGTTGGCTGTTTGTGTTTTGGCATGACGAAGAGTTGATCTGGTTTATTTCTATGTGTAGATGCGAAGCTGTCCAGAGTCCTGATAAACACCAGGTGGAGAGGGACTGTTAGCTAGACAGACAGATCATGTTAGATGGTTTAGTTTCTTAGCCTGTTTGCTCTTTTTGGTAGTTTGTGGATGTTTTGGGCCTAAGCGACAGAGGGAGACATTTTGTGCAAACTGTAATCAGCTGTTTTTGCGACCCTCTTCCCACTGGTTTTGAGTGATTATTGTGAATGCCTTGACTAATAAATAAAAGGAAATATTGCTCAGTTTGTAGTGACAATTTTAGTTTTGTTTAAGTTTAACTCTGAGCCTCTTTGCTGTCCAGTGTGCTCCGGACACTGTAGTTTTTAGATACGTTCTGTGACTTTTTTTCTCTTGCCGCAACCCACTGGAACAGCACACTGTCTGTGCTGGGGGACCTCTGATTTACAAATCAAGCAATGATGCTGCAAAAAGCCTGAAAGGCTGACAGTAAAAATTAAAGTATTTAGAGAGTCCTTGCAATTGAAAGAGACAGTCTCCTCTGATTGCGTCGGTGTGAACTGACTGGTTTTAGAGTGTTGCAGCAAGCAGCTGCGAGATTCAAGTCGTCTTTTCATGAAATTTTGGTCTAAACTGGCCTTTAATGATAACTTTTTATTGGAAAGTAGATGTGATTCTTGAATGTGTTTGTCGTTACCCTTCAACACTTGACCAAAACACCCACTAAAATCTGGCTTTGATCTTAAGTCGCAAAGGTTACACTTTGTGTTTATTCCCAGGTACAGTGATGATGCTGTAGTCCATTTAAATCAATCTGAGCAGATTATAACCCATTAATATTTAATACTAAAGACAGTTTATTGCATGTCTCGATTGAGGTTAATTTGAGATGAAAAAACTTCTGTATGATGTCACAAATCTATGTGTTGGTTCGTCAACAGGGAACAGAAGGCGAAGAGGAACAGTCAGTGGGTTCCCACGCTCCCCAACAGTTCTCACCATCTGGACGCTGTGCCCTGTTCCACCACAATCAACCGCAGCCGAATTGGCCGCGACAAAAAGAGGACCTTTCCACTGTGGTGAGCAACAGGAACCAGCACAGGGGCTGAATCCGAAATCATGTTGACATTCAGTCATTCTTTATTCCCTGTATTAGGAACATCGGACACTAAATAGTTAACTCTTTAATGAGCTGTATGTTAAGATTTAGGACACTGTTAAAATAACTAATTTGTTTTATTGGTGCTGTGTTACTGAGTCAGTGCAGTGTGTAGTATTAGCCACTGTGGGTAAGTTTTGACCCTGTGTGTGTATTTCCCAGTTTTGACGACCATGATCCAGCTGTGATCCATGAAAATGCCACTCAGTCAGAAGTTCTGGTTCCAATCCGTCTGGACATGGAGATTGAGGGACAGAAGCTCAGAGATGCTTTCACCTGGAATATGAACGGTAACATCCTGTCATCACTTTTCTCAGCTCTGTTAAAAGATGGTAGTAGTTTTTTCAATGCCAAAAAAGGCTTAAAGGAGAATTTAAAGCATCTCGAGCCAAAATCAGTATTGACATTTTTTTTCCTGATAATTACAGAGAAGCTGATGACTCCTGAGATGTTTGCTGAGATCCTTTGTGATGACCTGGACCTCAACCCTCTGGCTTTCGTCCCTGCCATTGCCTCTGCCATCCGACAGCAGATCGAGTCTTATCCAACAGACAGCATCCTGGAGGACCAGGCTGACCAGAGGGTCATCATAAAGGTGACGCCTCCTGCCAGGAGCTCATACATTGTCTTTAAATGTCTTTAATATGTTATGTTTTTATGCCACACATGCAGACACGCCATTCCTCATCATTTTTTTCTCCTGATTTTGGGTTCCAGCTGAACATTCATGTAGGGAACATCTCTCTGGTGGACCAGTTTGAGTGGGATATGTCTGAGAGAGAGAACTCTCCAGAGAAGTTTGCTCTGAAGCTTTGCTCTGAGCTTGGTCTAGGTGGAGAATTTGTCACCACCATCGCCTACAGCATCCGTGGTCAGCTGAGCTGGCACCAGAGGACGTACGCCTTCAGGTACTGGCTCACCAACACACGGAAAAATGTGATTGAAGGAAGGATTGTCACGATACCATCTGTATTCGATACCAATACCAGTGAATTGCCACAATTCCCATTACCAACAAATGTACTGACATGTTTACAGACCCTTATTGCTGTAATATTTATTTCTAAAGCAAAAGTTTTTATTATGATGACAGATGACTGACAGATTGAAGGATAAGAATGGTAGCCTATGAGTTGCGGTTACGTCATGTTAGTCTAAACACAGCCTTTAACCACTGCAAACATCATGCGTAACATAGTTGTTGGCTACTCAGCAATGTCAGCTGTCTCAAACTAAAATAATGTAGTGTCTGTTTCAAGGTATGTGATGTTCATCTTAAACTCACTCACCTTGAATTCTTTGAATAAATCGTGATAATTGTCTTTGAGGTGCTTCGCTAAGTCGGAGGTGTTTCCTCCTTTTGTATGGAAACTTAATGTTGCCATCTGCATATTGTATTTTTCAAATTTTATTATTAACCCATGAACATCTGCCTCAAATGCAAACAACTTCCACACACGACTCTTGCTGTGTTATTTTTTTTCTGTGAGTTGAGTTGGAACACTTGTTAGCCATCTTTCACGTGTGTTTGTTTACTGGCTGGTTGACTGTTCTTCTGTGATGCAGACTTAAAAAACTTGTAAATTGTATACTGCCCCATCAGTTCTGGAAGAATTTAATTTGTCCGGGCCAGCTGGAGGCAGATCATACATTGGTACGTACGGTACCAGAGAAAACGAGTACCATTGTTTTTTTAGTCTGTTGGCATCGACTTTGTAGCGAAATAACAGTTTTCATGACATCCCTAAATGAAAGTTTGTTTCTTTGCATGTTTTCTAGCTGTCCCAGATTCAGTCTCATTCCTAAAGCCTGTTTCCCCAACATCCAAATGCAATTGCTTGGTTTGCCAGTAAAAATAACTTCCAGGTAGTAGTGTGTGCGTAGGGTGAGATTGATGTTTACTTCATGTGCCTGAAAGCCGAGTTTCCTTCCAAATGTATAACAGTTGTGACATTTAGAGGTTTTATCTGACGTTTCTGTACAACAACAAAGTTGACACAAATGTGCGACACGGGTCTGAAAAAGAAAATGGACAATTTCCTGGATTTAAATTTGATTTTATTGGGCTACAAAAACAGTATGTCCTGTCCTGTTACATCTGTGTTGCTGTATCTGCTGTTGCCATGGTGATGTGGCAGTGACCTTAGACCTACTCTTCTGTAGACTTGAGGATGCAGATCCAGCCCCTGAATCCTGTTGTTACTGTTCAGTCGCAAGATGTAATGCTGCAGTTGCGTCTTTCTTAACATGTTTTTAAAGTTTGTTATATCTAGACTGAAGTTGGATGAGTTTTGTTTTGTGTGTGTGTGTGTTGGGGTGGGGGTTGACATTTCACAGGCCGTCTGCTGTCTGAGTATCCCAGGATGTGAAGTAATGTAACATTTCAAAATCCAGACAGCAGACCTGATCTCTAGCACAGTGAGACATCTGTTGTGATGAAAATATTTTGTTTTTTCGCTTATTTCACAGTGATGAATGAAAAGTCAAATTGAAGAGGGCACCAGAGTGCCCCTGTGAAATTTCTTTTTAAATTTCATACATATATTTTTCAAGGGTGTAACCTGAAACTAATGCTGCAGCATCCTCACCTAAATGAATTAACATGTTTTGTTATGTTTCCTTCGAGTGAATTTTCTGAGTGCTGATACATCCTTAAATGTGAGCAGAGTATCAAAGTCAGGAACCTGCTTTTTGTTCTAAGCTGCGACCAGCAGCTCTGTTGTTCCACCGGTCTCTTGGTCCACAAATATTCTCCACTCTCTGGTGGCTACAGTTGAAAATTTGATATGGACTTAAAGTGCATTTGGGTGAAGGTGTGTTGTTATGTGCATGCAAGTTGGCTAAAGGGGACGTGGCAGTGCGAGTGGCCTATTGTGAAAAAGTTCGTATCTTTAAAATTAATTTATAGAGTTGCACAGGATTTTGTAGAAAGTTTGGTCATGAGCCAAAGAACAGCTGTTGGGGCCAACTGGCAGAAAGGGTGGCAGTGGGGATGGCCTGTAACAAGAAGGTGCATAACTCCTTAACGTATTCATGTAACATGGCCAAACTTTGTAGAAACACACACACTCTTTCAAAGGTTATGGCTTTCCACACCAATGCACTTTAGCCGGCCCCCGTCAGTACTTCATCAGCTGTTTGTCATAGACTCCTGTTGAAAGGGTTAATTACAGACAGTAATTTTCATTTCTTCACTTTCTTTCTTTCTAAATTTAAAGTAAGGAAAGGATTTATCATTCACACAAGTACACAGTGTTTAATCTTTGATACATCTGTAACTGTATAACATGTGATACTTAAGACGAATGTAACATTTTTCTCAGTTGCCTTTGATACATGCTATAAAATGTAGTTATTGTAACAAAAGCTGTCTTTGAAGCTTTAAAGACATTTTCATGTTTTCAGTCTCATTAAAGGAGAAATCATAAACTTGAATCTGCAGCTGTGGCGGAAAGCAGTCTTTGAGAGATAAATTTAAATCAACCCTAAAAGAGTGAAGTGTTTGCGTTTTGGTGTTTTGCAGTGAGAACCCTCTACCCACAGTGGAGATAGCCATCAGGAACACAGGTGATGCTGACCAGTGGTGCCCCCTGCTGGAGACCCTGACAGACGCAGAGATGGAGAAGAAGATCAGAGATCAGGACAGAAACACAAGGTGAGTGTCTGCTGGATGTCTGATTGACTTCCCTGATAGAGCCAGGCGCTTTTGGCCGTCAGCAGTTTGCTGCTTTATCAGTTCTATTTTTGTGTCCAAATGCGTTTTCATAGTAAGATTTTGAACTCATCTTTTTATCTGGTAAATAAACTGAATAAGACAAAAATAATATGATATAGGTGCATTACACTCTGCATTTTTGGCTTATCATTTATTAGGAATACATAGATTATTTTAACTATAGATTAACTATATAGATTATAGATTTTTTTTCTTACTTAGCTAACAATTTAATTTGATCTACAAAATGTCTGAAGAATTTCATCTGAAGAAATTCATCAATCTCTGCAACACAACCAGTCAGTTCAGGCCTTTACACAAGATCAGCAGTAAAACTGCTTTGCGCTGGGTATCCCGTTGTTTTCCTATGGAGACGGCGGCAGCACCTGAGAAAGGGGTACGGTTACCATTGGTGTTGCGCACCATGGTTTCCTCCCGACTGCTGCGGTCAAGGTTTAAATTATTTGAACTGTGACCTAGTTTGCCGCTGACCTTTCAAAGCGCAACCAATGAGATATCAGCTGTATGTGGCCAGAGATGATCTAGAAGACACACATACAAGCAGAGGAGGGAGAGAAAGATGGAAGAAAAATCCCTGTTCTTGTAGCGACATAACAATGCTTCACACACACACACAAACTTGTTACAGTCTGGGTTTTGTTGCGGCTGTATGATTAGAATGGCAAGGGCAAGAGCCTTCTTTTGAGACAAACTTAATTACATAGCAAACAAGCTATTTTTCCTCTTTATTTTCTACTGCTTTCTTGGAGGATAGCTGCCGTAGCTGTTGCCTAGCAACAGTGACTTGGCTCACAGCCTTCGCTGTGCCTGCTCTCTATGCCCTACCTGGCAGTGGGCAAAGAGCAAAGTTCTTGTCATGTGAAGGCCACTTTACATTGTAAAGAAAGGCGGTAAAACTTAACATTTGTGGGGTTTGGAGTGTTTGGCATGTGCGAGAATAAAGGGCAAAAGAAGTAAATCAAGGCTGTAACGCAAGTCAAGCATGTCAAGTCATAAAAAAAAGTTATCTATCTTTCTGCATGTAAATTGGTTGAAAAAAACAAAAAGCAGTGCTTTTGAAAAGTTGAGTTTTATTTTAAACAGTAATGAAAACTGTTGCTGTCTGTTAACACATAATAATTGTCATGACATGTTTTAAAGAGCCTGATTCACAATAGGAGTTTTGGAGTTTAAGTCTGTCGTTAAATGTCAGTCATGAAGGGAAACTGCAGCAGATCAGTTAATTTTACTGCTGTTGTTGTTTGAAGTGTTAACGTTCTGTTCTTGTTTACTCCACAGGCGAATGAGGCGACTAGCAAACACAGCACCTGCTTGGTAGATGAAGCATCATCAGCGCCCCCTACAGGAACAGGGCTTGTCTGATTGAGGTATGACGCTGTCACTGTAGCAGCATCAGCAACGAAGAAGTCCCAGCATCCCTCCATCAAACCCTGGATGTCTTTTCTGCTCCGCCGGGTTCTCAGTCAGCTGTTCCATGTGTTTCTTTTTATTATTAATGTTAATATTCTATTTTGTTTGGCAAAAGCCCCAGTAGAAAATGGCCCTCAGTGTGGGGAAGCTGCGCTCTCACTTTGACCACTGACTCTCTTTACCTGACCACAGAGGGAGAAGAAACCACACAACCAGTCTCAGATAATATATTATGTTGTATTTGTTGTCTTTTTGTACATTTTAATAATTCTTACAAAATAAAAAAAAAAGTGAAAGAGCTTGATTTCTTGTCTGGTTATATTGCAAGTAATTTTAAATGTTGGAAACAATATTGCTGCAACAGCTCAAGTCAGATCAGTCTACATCTCAGTTTTAAATATCAACTTCCAAAATGAACAGTCCTAACGAACTATACAAGTGACTGTGGAAGGAGTGACATTCCCTCAGTCAGCTAAAGCTCAATCAACAATTCTCATAGTGGGAAAAACCTCAAACAAAAAATCTTGCTTGGTAAATATGCTCTGCAGGCTGTTGTTTGTACATTTACTTTCAAGATGGTTTTTGTTGAAAATAAGACATTTGAAAAAAAAAAAAGATTTATAAAACAGAAGAGCAAATGTTTTTATTAGGCATGCTACGGTGTGGAGTGTCAGTCCCGATGGAAATTGCAACATCTCTGAAAAAGATTGCCATGAAATTTCCTGCAGACATTTATGTTTCCCTTGGGACACATTTTGATTTAATTTATATTGTTGGTGACCATTTAATCAACACTGGCATAAGATGAAAGCTTAATTTTTCCACTACTTGGTGAAAAACCAATGACCTCCTCATCAGCCTCAGCTGCACTTTTGAGTTCTGTCAGAAAATGTAATGCATACAGACTAAATTAAGGTGAACTTGGTAAGCATTATAGTTTTCAAATGTTAGCATGTTAGCCTGCCAGTATTAGCATTTAGCCTACAGTCTCTGAGCTGCTAGCATGACTGCAGACATTTCTGTTATGTATGATCACTCAAGTCACTTTCAGACTGATACCTCCACAGCTGTCAAGTGGAGATGGGAATTATACTAATGTGAAAAAATAAATAAAAAATCAATTTCTATACAAAAGGGTTGTTTTACTTAGCTGACTTTTCTCTGACTGGTTTTGAAGACATCTAAAACAAGCACTGGCATTATTCTGTCAGATCAAATGAGGTTGTAATGTTCCTTAAAAATCTTGAAAATTGTTTAATGTAAATCACAAAAGGCTGTAGTTCAGTTTGTTCAGAGATAAACCACAAGACTGGACAGCACAACAGCAATTAGATATTACATAAAAATTTTCACATAGTTCTAAGTTTTTGTAAGTCTGTTTTTATAACAGCTGATTTGTATCTCAGACTTTCCCCACGTTGATTTTTCTGTTCAAAATAATCTTAATATAAAAGTTCCTTTTAGACACTTTTGACCCTGACAAGAAAAATGAAAAAACTGTGGTTGAAATATGTGTTTTGTTGTTGGGCTTCCACAGAGACTTGTTTGTATGTTGTTGTGCTAAGCATTTTCCATTTTGTCCCCAGTGTTTGACCCACAAAGGCAGCGGGTGAAAGTGCAGAGTGTGCAGACAGGGCTGATGGGAATTCAGGCCGTTGGCAGTTCTGTGAACCAGCAGCAGTGACAAAACAGCAGGCAAGGGAGTTATGGGTTAGTCCTGTGCCCTTCACTTCTTTCTAAGCAACATACAAATACCAGGTTTATATATCTGGGCATGTTAACAGTAGAAAAGCAAAGGTGTGATCAGCAGTTAAAGATGTTTACAGTTTCTAAGTATGAAAGGAAATGGCTCTCTGTAACTGAGTGTATTTCCAAAAGATTTTTGTATTTGTTTGTACAAAAAGTTTTGCAATTGGAGGTCAAGTGAGTCAGTGTTGCTGTCCTCTTGGCTCCAGTTATTGCAAGTTTTATAAAAATGCTTTTGGTCCTACATTAATTTTGACCTTTAACTGTACTTGTGACAGAAAATCTCAACTTAAAGGACTACCTTACAGCCTCTTATGCATTTGTATCCATCTCAAGCAGGTTATTATATCGTTGTTCACAGTTCCCTTGTCAGTACTGGTTGGCCCTCGATAGAGACAGTGAGATACTACTGAAGGCTCAGACTGTAAGACTTGACTTGAAGGAGCTATATTCAAAAGTCAACCTTATTAGATTTCAGGAAAAACATGAATTCAGAGTGACAACACTTGCCCTCTCTGTGTGTTGTTATCGAGTTTCTTTGTTTTGCTACGCATTAATGTTAAATCATATGAACCCCCTCCCTTCAGAACCGTCGGCCCGTACCCCTTTATAAAACGCAGCAGCAAGTGAGGAGCAGCCGAACATATTCTGATGTTTAACCCAGGCCTGGCTAATGTTACAGACAGACAAATGGGAAGGCTAACAAGCTGTCCAAAAATCACATAAATGCTGTTAAATTATGATGTGGTTGAGATGCTGCCCACCATGCATCATGGAAATGGACAATTAGATGTTTTTTGCTTGAAATAACATCACATTATTATTGTGTGGATTCGGCAGGCCTGAGCTAACTGCTAACGGTGGCAGGTCCGGCTCAAACATCAGTAACCTACAGACGTATAGGAAGGCTAACGTTTATTTTTCCACAAACTGCAAAATCATTACATAGATGTTGTTATACTGTGTTGTGATATTTGTTATTTAAGTCAGTTTTAGTGCTTTTATCCAGTGTTTTTTAACTTGTGTCATGTTCTGACGAGGCTGTGTGAGACTGGTAAGCATTTAGTGACTTCGCATAGCTACAGTAAGTCCCAGGTCGACACCGTACAAAGTAGTACTCCAACTAAAAGCTCCTATTCTTCCCTACATGTAGTAATCACAAAGAAACAGTACTTGCTGGGTTGCCACAGTTGTTATCCGTCACATTGGATTTTTCCTCTTTTTTAATATTTTGTAATTTTCAATGATGAGGGGTTTTTTTTGGTCCGCCAGAGCACGAAAATCCTCTCAAAGCAAACATGCTGCTGAGAAAAGGGAGTGGGGCGGGTGGAGTTCTCACTAAAGTGAATTTTCATTTGTTATAGACCATTTGCAGAGCTGACAGATGAACAACTCAAGGACCCAATCATTAGAACTTTACTTTGTTCAGTCGTGGACAGAAATTCCACAGGTTACCTTCAAGTTTGCGTCAAAGAAAAGAAACCTCGTTTTGCATTTTGTGGTAATTACTCACTGCATTCTGACCTAAAAAGAAACTTGATCACAGTCTTCGTAGTGGTAAATTGAGACTCGCTTTTTTAGCCATTTCTGTTCCACCGTGTCATTACTAATGCTTACAAGTATAAGTTAACATGCTTACTATGAATGTGCCATTAAAAAAAAAGAAAAAGAAAGAAAAAGGAAATAAAAAAGTCTAGTCCTTATTCATCTCAACTGTCCTTGGCAAGGACTTAAGCGCTCCACAAAACCAAATCCTCCAAATGTCCTGCCTTGGGTTTCCGGCAGCTGGTTTCTTCTGGTTTTTAGGTTCTTGCTACTGTTAGTCGTCCTCCTGCAGACCCCCCTGCTGCTCTTCGTGAAGTGGACGGTATTCTTCATCCTGCTGCTGGTCAAACATGGCCTTCCTGTAAACAGAGAACATAATGTTGACAAAAAAAAATCTACTTATATTTACTTAAAACAAATACACTGATTTCCTCTATACTACCAAACTCTATGCTTTATCTGTGTGTTTCATTTTAACTGAAAAAACAGCTTAAAGGACATGAATCTGCTTTGATTAAACCCTGCAACCTTTGGCCACTTATAGGCTAGATTGCACCAACAATGATTAAGATTAGCTCTAATCAGAGTTTAGCAAATCTAGGTTTAAAATGAGTTAATCCAGATTTAATATAACCACAGCTCTGTTGCACCATTTAAAATTAATCCTAGTTCAGTAAAGCAAAGATTATTTATTTAAACTGAATTTAAACTGAGTTTAATCGAAAGGGACAAGCTTGCATGTCAAAATTAAAATAATAAATAAATAATCTGCATGCTGTCATGATCTAGAAAGTATAAAAGAGTGGTGGACAGGGGCCATTCACTGTTAGAACGGCTGCTTTTCTGAAACGAAACATTAAATTGTTGCTAGCTAGCTAAAAATTTGTTAGCTTAATGGGAATTGTGATGGCTTGGGAGAGTCGCTCAAATTTTTCCTCCTTTGAGGAAAAACTTGTTGGCTGAATTAATGGAGCAAAATGGCCAAATTGTAGACAACAAAAAATGGATGGCACAGCACAGTGACCAGAGAGCTAGCATGTTTGACAGTTGGCCCAATCCTCTTGTTCAACTCCAAAACAGTTTCCTTGTTAAACCAGCATCGTGACAATAATGCGTCATCATTGTAAAACTCAAGTGGGTTGAGTCTTTCATTAAGAAACTTGATTATTTTAGTCAATCCATCTCAAAAACGCAGCCATTGTAAAAGTTAAACCTCCGCAACATTTGGTTTAAAGTTAACCTGAGATCACAGTTTAAATTTGAGCGTAAAGTTTTGGGGCAACAGAAATAAATTGAATGTTTGTTTAGAGTAAAAAGTAAACTGAGGTTTATAGAGAGGTTCAAATGAGTCTTTTCTAAATTTAAACTAGTTTTAAAGCTTGATGCAACTGACATTAAAATTAAACCACGATTTATCTGGATTTAAGTTTAAACCTTGTGTTGCAATGCAGCCAGGGGGTTATTTCCTCTTGCGTCACTTGGAGTCATACTTGTGAGGAGCATATGAGAGCCACGTACGGCTCAAAGTGTTATCTGCAAGCAAAACAGCATTTGCAATGTGTATGTGAGCAGAGCCTGCAAATATCTTTTGTAAAACAGGCGCCAGATTCAAGTATAGCCTCTGTTTTCTGTTTTTTATTTTATTTTATTTTTTTTGTAAAGATGCATGATATTATTGGCACATTATCGACTGATACTGGCTTTAAAGGAGAAGTTTTTGCACATTAAAGTGGACATGAAACATGGAGTAATATGAATGTAGTTTGTTTCATTTTTACCTAAGGTGAGATATGGCACCGAA
>JAPQLA010000021.1:8282760-8297214 GCA_029822935.1 Naso vlamingii
TCGGTGCCATATCTCACCTTAGGTAAAAATGAAACAAACTACATTCATATTACTCCATGTTTCATGTCCACTTTAAGCCTCATAATAAGGATACTTCTGATCATACACGATGTTCTACAGCATTATTATGACGAATGTTGTCATCACTCTGATAGTCCATTGGAAAATACAATAAACGCTCGTTTTAAAAGAATGTTTAGTGGTGTCTTCTCATGTACTGACACTAAAACACAAAGTGAAACACGGATATATAAAATGGAAACGGCTGTTTGTTTCACGAAACAGCTGAAGGAGCTGCTTTTGAGTTGTATATCTGGGTTTAGCTTCGGGTTTTATTTTTTTGTACGTTAGAGGACACCACTAACATTTGGTGGCTTTCACGTCTTTTAAAACGAGCGTTTATTGTATTTTTCCTGTGCAAAAAACTGAACTTATCCTTTAAGATTAACTATCAGATACTGGCCAGCTTGCCGATATCCACTGATACAGTTTTAAATAGGATGTATCTTACTTATTTTGTTTAAAAGCAATTGTCATGAAAAAAATTTGACATGTTTTACATAACTTAAGTTCAGGTATTTTTGTTTTTTTTTTTTCTCAAATCAATGGATATTACCCAAACTTGAAGCTTTGTATTTTATGCCTTCATTTGCCACTGGGCTGACACGGTAAGACTATGCATAATAATACTGTATGTAAACTTCCCTACAAAAGAGACATGATGAACTGTGCAATTAGGTTTGGGGAAAAAAATATGCATATATATATATATATATATATATATATATATATATATATATATATATAAAGTATTGGTATTGATTATCGGTCAAATGAATTGTAAAGTATAGGCATATTGGATATCGACAAAAAATTAAATATCGTTTATCCCTTTTTTTTTGTTTGTTTGAAGCTACCGCAAATGTAGAAATTTGTATTTACAGAACACTTACAGGACTTCTGGTGTCATCAGCAGCTTCCTTCCTCCGGGCTGGTTTGGAAAGACATCTTCTAGGAAGTAGTACATATGACCGACACTGATACCTGAGGAGCGAAGAAACTCATTTTACATTTGACAGCTGGATGATTTTGCTAAATTACTTTAGTGCCCTACTCCAGTGTGTCTGAAATAACAGCATCTACATCACTAGAACATTTGGTTTGTGTTAAAGGAAAATTCGGGTTGCTTTTTTCTTCTTATCAGCAAATCCCATGTGTACTTGTTAAGTCGTGTGTCATCATATCATCAAATCCTGATGTATCTTATTTCTTTTTGCAATTAAGCTCCCATATTGTCAAAAATGTTAAAGCAAACAATGGATATAAGATGTTACTTCATTACTATAAATACATACTGTAGCCATGGTGAATCAGTGCCAAAAACACCACACTACTACCCAAAGTATTCTCTAGAGCGCAACATGCGGATTAATCCATTACTGAAAATAGTGCCTCGTAAATACACTTTTTCCTTGTGTTCAACATTGTAGTTTTCATCATGTTTCAGCCTTTGAAAATATATATTTTGAGGTTGTATCTGAAGATGTATGTCTTCAGCAGGAACCAGTAGGCTTGGAGCTATGAGCCACAAACAGGTTCAGAAAGTTTTTAGAGGCAGATTAACATATATTTGGTTTTTCATGGGGTTTGTTGATTATAAGAAAAATATGGAATAATGGCAGCCTTATCCTTGAGATAAACGGGAAGAATGTGTATGAGGTGTCACTGTCTGTCTGTTGACCCTGTAAACATAGAAGTACACCACTTTATCAGACTGTAATCAGTTGCAGGTTTTGGAAACATTTTGTGTTTCTAGTTGAATTTATAAACTTTACATTGGGCTCAGGATCTTTTTTAACTGTGAAGAGACTAATTTAGGCCTCATGCAGTTTGAAAAATTAATTTCCCAACTTTGCAGCATTCCTGAATGCTATGTTGTATCGGCCGTATATCTCAGCAGATGCTCGTCATCCAAATGTTGCTGATTTTTCATACCTAGGAGGTCGACCACGATGGAGTTTCCAAGCAGCAGCGAAAATCCCATGAGCACCCAAGGGAGAAACGGGGCCTGAAAGTTCAAGAGGCCGAAGAAGTTCATGCGTATGAGTGGATGTCTTCGACTCCACACGTACACCAGCATGATGATGAAGGCCTGACCCAGGAAGAAGACGTTGGCAAACAGACCGAACAGCTGCAAGCCTTCAGGTTAAATACAATGAATCACTGTGTTTCATGTTCATTGTGACAACACATTGAGTGTTTTAGGTGGAGCTGTTTGTCAAAGGAAAAACAGCCCTGGTGGCAAAAATAATTGTATTGCTTCAGTCAAACTGACTTAGCTGGCTTGTGTAAATAGCAACTTAATTTAATGGAATCTGGTCTGAATTAGCTGGCAGATAAAATGTCTTCCATCTTATCTCATAAATACTGTATGAATACATGTTTCTGTTGGGACACAAACAGTAAATTAAATTAAAATTAGGGTTGATAAAATTTAAAAAATGGTCAGTCAAGACTAAGAAATTGTCATGAGATGGTAAGTGAGACATGCAGCAAAGTACGAATTGTGCCACTTCCACAAAGACACAGTCCGAAGCCGGATTTATGTGAAGGGGGCTTAACGCTTTTGATGAGTGACATGCAGCAGAAATGGCTTAGCTTTGATATGGTGTCACTTGTCATGTTTGCTTTATGTTGTGCACCTGGAGAATTATGTTATGTTTTGGACACTGTCATATGTTGTTGCACAGTGGGATTCGGTAGCCACAGCCTGGATCCTGTTGAGCAGATCATCAAAAAGTTGGCAGATATCAGATATCAAATACCCGGAGGGGTACAGCTCCTTCATTATGTCCTGCATTTGTTGGAATAAAAAATATTCACCCTTTGTTTGGTTAAATCAGTGCACTGTTCTTACTCTCAAATCCTTCCTAACGCATAAATATAGACGGAAAACGAATAGGCTGTCTGAAAGATATATATATCGACTGGGATAATATAGTGTAACTAAAAAGCCAGCTGGAGACTAGTTAAATTTTTTCCCTGAAGCATAAATGGAAATTACTTGAATGTCTGTCAAGTGACACGTCGCTTAACACTTATAAAAGTGCGGGCAACCTACTGTCCATCAGGCTTGAGGCGCACGATCTACCAGGTGAGCTATCAGTGTGGTTTGTTGTCTCATCATGTTTCACTTTTCAAGAGAGTTTTTTTTAGTTGAATTAAACGTTGGTCTTCAATATTGGCTTATGACTGTCTGTTACACACTTTTGACTCGGTACCTCCTCATTTTGAAAGGCCATGGTCATTTTATCATTAATCCATGTCAATCTTTATTTTCCTCTTTCCGGCAGAAAGTAACTTCCATACATGCACTGTATGTTATCTGTTATAATCAGAACAACTGTTCTGAAACATTTCTGAATTTAGAGAAGTTGAATAACAAAACGGTAACATGTCAAGTACTGGACATTAATCACTCAGTACTTTCTGACAGGATGCAGTCGCATAAGTGTGAGTTTTTCCTCTAATCCCAGAAGACATTTTTTTCAGAGCTGTTATTATTGTTTACCAAACGTTAATCCCTTCACAATAAAGGCCAACATACAACATCCCTATTTATTTCAGCCAAGCATTTTCCTGTCTTGATGATACGCACACACTAACTATCCTGATAATACGGCAGAATTAGTCCGCATAGACCTGCACTTAAAACTGCCCATGGAATATAACAAGGCTGCAGAAAAACCCATAAAGCTGCAAACTGACCGTTTCACAGCAGCCCAGAGGGAAGTCTGTGGTAAACACACGACTGTATCATTCACCTGGAATGTGAACAAGAGCTTCTGGCTGCAAACTGCTGAGCATCATCAAAAAGTAACCGGCTGCATGTACAGTAGCTGGCGCCGAAGGTGGAATTTAACTAATATATATTTTCTCAAGTACTGGACTCAAGTACTAACTTGTGATACTTGCACTCAGCTTTAGTTACAAGTAACTTTTCAGAACACAGTTTTCCATAACTTTCCTGTCCTGTTAAAACCATGTATCTCCATTATCTCCAAATTTTGTAACTGTGAGTGAGAATATCAGCTAAACCTTAAACATCTACAGCAGTAAAATGCAACATACAAGTTAACATCGCACTTGTTTTGCTAGTCATGTAAAAGGATACAATCATCACGATTCCTCCGAACAGAAACATGAAAATAAAATCCGCCGTCCTTCCCCGAAAACATCCTTCCTCCAACATCCGACAGTATCGATAACTTCATTAGTTAAGGACAGTGTTGCTGCTAGAATTTATATAGCAATGTTTTTTGCTATTTATTCTGTTTTTTCCCTTTAATCACTACAATAAAGATACAGAAAGATGATGTTGAACACGAAACTAAATCCAAGTGAACCAAAGAAGAGGAAGCTGGTTATCAGGCGCCATATCTGAGAGAAAGAGAGAGAGACAAAGAAGAGTTAAAATATAATAACATACCAGAGCACCATGTTTTAAAAGTAGTTTATAAATGTCACCTGGTATCTTCTGATGATGAGGTCGGGGTTAAAGTAAAGCTGAAATGGGGTGATGACCTCAAGCTGCTTCAAGAAAAAAGAAAAAACACAAACAAACACAGCTTTGATTAAAACAGCAAGTAAGGTATCAAGACATGCAGGGATAGTAATTATTTTTTATGGAAGCAGAGAGCGGCCATGGATGCTACTGTTTAATTCCTTTATCTTTTTGTTTCCTGCAGTTAGAGCAGACAACTATGTTGTAAAAATCATTAGGAAAACATCATGTTTATGATAATCAAAGATGTTGACCAACTCCCCCCTCTGCATCAGCCGGCAGCTGCTCAAATAAAGCCTGTGTTATTATAAAGGCAGAGATAAAGACATGATTAAGGCCATACGGTTTTTCGTAAGACTTGCTTGTCTCGCTGTGTGACCCCCACAGCATCTCCATGTAGACACTGTTCAGTGCCAGTCCTGATCGCTGATAAAAATTACTAGTAAAGAGGAAACAACCTTTTCTTTTGAAAACTGATTTTTTAAAAATTATGTTATCGCAGAAGGAAAATTATTAATTCATTATTATTAATTATTAATTGATCTTGAGATAATAGAACCAAAAAAATAGGGGTGATAATAGCCTCTCTAGCCTTACGTAATTTTTGGATATTTGATTTGTTTACTCCTTTCCTTTAACCACTTATCCTTTATAGGGTCGTGGAGGGCTGGAGCCTATTCCAGCTGACTTTGGGGCAGGTTACACCATGTACAAAGTGCCAGTTAATCACAGGGCTGACAAATGAAGATAAGCAACATTTCATGCTCATATTCACACGTACAGGCAGTTTGGAGTAACCAATTACCCTGCACGTCTTTGGACTGTGGCAGGAAGTCGGAGTACCAGAAGGGAACCCAAGCAGAGACGGAGAGAACATGCAGACTCCACACAGAAAGGTCCTGCCCCAGCTGGGTATCGAACCCAGGACCTTCTTGCTGTGAGGTAACAGTGCTAACCACTAAGCCAGTGTGGAAAATGTTCTGCTTATTGATGAAATATAGGGGAATTTTGAATAAAGCGCTACTATTGAATTGCTAGATAAATTCATTTTTGTAGGAGGCATGTAATTTAAATTGCAGCCACTTTCATCACTTTCACTTCAACTAAAAACTCAACTGCGTTTATCTATTACCATTGATGTGACTGTACTTTTTTCGACTTTATACCACATTCCTAATGAAAAACTTTCAAAGATTTTTCTGTCACACTTTGCCGGACACCTTTACATTTATGCAGTCATGCTACACTATCAATGCCACTCCAACATTACCTAATTTTTTTCCCCCCTCAAACTGATTTGCTGAAACTTTAATCACATGCTGTTTAACTGAGTGTGACTGCATCCAGTGATTACAATTCAACTGAAACTTAAAGAGTAACTAAACCACTTTTCTCAGCTGAAAACTGATGCTAATTAGTAATTAGTAGTGTTTGTGATTGATTTAGGTCTAAATCTTGACATTTTGGTGCAAATTAATTTAAGTTTACATACTTCATTATAAATGCGTGTAGCGGCTGCCCTCTGCTGGTTGTAACCCAGCTATTTCAAATGAATTTTTCCCTTCGTTGACCAGCGAATACGCGACATGTCTGATGGTCACTTTCGCCACCAACCAAGCCCTGCACCCCACCCCCTCTAAAAAAAACCCAACAGCTCACGATTCGGAAGACTGTGGCAGAGAAGACACGCCCAGGCGCTCTGACGTTACTCTTTTCCACAGCCTCCTACACATCGCCTTGGAATCAGTGCACAAACGCACAAACCGCCATAGATTAGTGAATTAAAAGCTCAATCGATGCTCAATTTGACTTCCCCCAAACATAAGCCACATTTCTGCACTGAAGTCTGTGCTCTGCTGCTCACACAAGTGAATGAGGACTGGAAGCAAATAATGTTAATGCTACAACGGCAAGCTAACAAGGAAGGAACTGATTGACGGATTTGTGAACAAGACAGGGACAAAATGAAGGAGATTGCTTGTACGAACTGTTCTTTCGCAGTTAAGTGTTGACTTTAACTCAGATGTGTCAAAGAAATAAATGGATAAGTGCCTCCTAGTGCTGCCTGAATTGATACGTTTTTCCACGTTCTAGATGCATTTTTTGGATTTCAGAAAGGATGCACTTCAGCCAAAACTCCGCGGGTTTAGATATGCTTTAAGCACAGTGATTAACCTCAGCTGACCTATCGATGCTATTTTTCACTCACACGTTACCTGATGCTTCAACTGCTTTCACTCATTACAAAACCACCCCTTCATTTGCTCCCAGCCAAATGATACTGTTCAACTTACAGTTTAACTGCTTTCATCTCATGCTTGTCAAATGCACTGTTTTTACTCTGCAACCAACAGAACTTAAAGTAAGCTGAAACTTCAGCTCTACAACTGTTTTCCAGTGAATGTTGCCATGAACTGTAAGTGCATTAAATACATTTCATCAGAGCCATTTCTTGCTTAATGTGGACTTTGCAGATGCACATGGCACCCGTAGCCACTAGGGGGCCCCAAGCTGCAAGTTCAGCCTCAGAATATTTGGGGAGAAATAAAATTATCTATCTTTATTTGTGGCAAGCCAACCCCCCTCATGTGTTTAGTGAAGCACTTACATGTTTAACAATTAAATTTAGGATATAAACAATACCACTTTACAGCACTGGTGCAGCGTATGGCGGGGTGTCTTGTGATACGGTATACTGAGTATTTTTGGTCATATACATAAGTTTAATTTCATTTGTAAGGGTTAACACATGAAATCATATCAGAGCTTACTTTTAACAGTTTTCATTATTATTATTTCTATTTCAGGAGCCAGTCACCAAACAGGAACCTAAAGAATCCAGAGAAAGAGACAAAGTCTTTCTCGAGATACTCATAAAGAAGCTGTCGACAACAATTTTCTGGAAGGCCAAATTGGACTGTTCCTTCGGAGGCCAGGAAACTTACTGCAAGCTATTTGAAATCGCATGGGCCAAAGTTGAGGGCACTGACGAAACATTCAATGACCTCGAAGAGGTAATTTTCAAATACCTTAAGAAGAAGTGTGGCCCTGCAGCTAAGATTCTCTTCTTGATTTCAATGGACAACGCAGAATTTGCAAATCTCTTTGGCTACGCTATAGTAGCCAAAGAGATTTATTCGCTAAAGTGCGATTACCAAATTCTTCTCCGCTGTGGGCAGCAGAATCCGCAAGATCTTTTCCTCTTAAAAAAGGAAGAACAATTAGGCCCTGTTTTTTTTCTTTCAAATGAACGTTTCTTAGATTTGCCATAAGAACTGGGGGCCACCACAGCAGTGACACAGCAGAAAATTTGATATCTTGCAACAAATGTTTTTTTTCTTGTGAAAACCTCTTGCATTAACATTAAAGTGAATCATGACTCATGACCCGAAATACTTTTCTTGCTTTAAATGTTATTTTACATGCAATTTCTTTACCTCATCAGTTAACTATTTGTAAGCTTTATTTGTTTTTATTTTCCTTTAAATGCAAATTTTTTAATAAAAATTTTGTTTGTTGCTTTTTGCCTTATTATCATCTTTTAAATACAGTCAATTTTTTCTTATTGTCTCATTTTTAATATGCTTCTTTGCCTCTGTAAAGCCTTTTTTAATTGTGTGTGTCTTATGGTTAGAGGTTTGAAGCTTTGCAAAAATTGATAAGACTCACTAACCAATTAATTTCAACATAAACTGCTGACCTCTGCTCCAGTACTATGTCTTCATTTTAACCCTACACTCTAACATTAACATTAAAAAAAATAATAATAATAATAATATTTGGTCACAGCTGTTATTGTTGTTTGGCTAATCTAAACTAATGATACTGAAAGAGATGTGATGTTTTATTTTTTTGCATACTTTTCATTTCAGCTGAAACTTTTGCTTAATTATTCACATTCAACTGACATATCAACTGTCATTTTCTACTGATACTTCAATTACTTTCATTAATCGTAACTCCTAAACTGATACCTTAAACCCCTAAAGTACTTTTACTGTCATTTAAACACTTGATTTTCAACTCTCATCAATCTCAGGGTTAACATTTTATAGCGTTCATCAATTGAGTTGACTTTTACAAAGCATCAGGAAACCAACTGTATTCATAATGTTAAGATGAGTGCTATAAATCAATAAAAGTTCAAAATGTGTTTAAGTATTTTGATTGTAAATTTTAAGCTAAAAATCAAACTTTCTGGTTCCCACATCGAAATAATCCAAATAATTGTATCTTGACAGAATTTAAACTCTAATCTTCAGAGTCTAGAGGTGAGAGTTTACACTCTGTCATTCTCCTTGTTGCTGAGTTGTTGTTGTTGTTGATGATGTTGTTGCTGTTATTATTGTTACCACAGCAGCGGTGGTGAGGACACAGGCGGTTGTGTATGCTCGGGTCACCACAGGGATCTGAAAATACTCCTGAGTGAGGCTGTGTGCCATCGCTGCTGCTGCTGCCTCGCTGTCAACCATGATTTACTCACTGAATGAACAGTGCAGGCCCCGCCCCCCCTCACTGTACAAGCCAATCAGATTCACTCCTCAATTAACACCATCCAGCCCACACAAACTTTAAACTTTTAACACATTATAGCATCAGAGAGATCATTTTACATTTTTTCCTAAGAAAAGGGTACTTAAAGTCAGTTCGAAAAAGAAGCTTATGTTTAAAAAGTTAAATATAACTTAACATAGTATAACGTTACAATGTAAATATAAGAACTAGTAAGAGCTATTCTACTGATAATGCACAACAATAGAGATCGATAAAATTATATATGTATATATTTTAAAGACTAAACTTACAAATTAATTATAATTCAAAACTCAGTGTTAATAAATGTTTAATCATTGTATTTCTATCAATGTATTGTCAAATGATCAGTGATTCAGGCATTAAAAGATATTTCAGTGACAAAACAGTTTAAATATACCATATTATTCTAAAACTGTAAAAGTTTAATTACCTGAGTAGATCAAAATATCATTAATTTCTCAGTCAAATACATTTCCAGCCACAAAAATAATGAACATTTATTAGTAATGTTACGACACCACTTTAGATTTGGCTGTAGAGTGAAGTTGTTGGGCTTCGATCTGGTTAATTACATAAACTAGGGGTTTTGTTTATGAAATAAATACTTATAATAAATCAGTCCGTTTCACATAAAAAAAAACTGTGAACATAAAAACATTGTTTAAAAACACTTTTGGACACAATTTCTCTTCCCATATGCTGTTGGCAATCTTTTGCTTACACCTACTTCAGTGGGAGCAACGAGTTTGTATCTTTAATGTGCAAAGTTGGCTGATGCAGGGACTGCGAAAAGTAACAAAA
Organism: Naso vlamingii; assembly: GCA_029822935.1. Classification (NCBI taxonomy): domain Eukaryota; kingdom Metazoa; phylum Chordata; class Actinopteri; order Acanthuriformes; family Acanthuridae; genus Naso; species Naso vlamingii. The sequence goes on from JAPQLA010000021.1 coordinate 8,292,662, forward strand.
TGTAAATCATCCCCTACTTGTAGCCCTGAGTGGTAGTTGCTTTTAATCATGGTCAACGCAGAAAATCCACACTCACATAGGTAGATGGAGGTGAGGAAGATGAGCACTTTTATTGCATTTTTGGAGGTCATTGTCATTGTCTACCTCCTCCGTTTAGTTGCACCAGACTCTTTTTCCTCTTTCACTGTACGTGTAAGTTAGCTAGCTGTGATCTAAGTTATTTAGGTTACAAGTTGTTGGAGGGTTTTTTTTCTTGCTTTTTGTTTTCCTTCTCATCCCATGCCTCCTCTGAAGAGCTCTGGCTCCCCCCAGGGGGGAGGCCCGCCTCACACTTTGAAAACCACTGACTGCTTGTTTGTTATTTTCTGTGCAAAGATTCAAGTGCAGTCAGTGGTAAGTAAAATAAATCCCTATGATTTAAATTAAAAACAACAACAACAACAAAACTTCATTTTGATTAAATATGAAGAGGGGATGAATGTGCCTAGTTTTGAACTGTCCTTGCATCGGTTTGTGTGGTGAAATTGCTTTAATCTGTCCACAGGCAGCAGAGTCTGGTAAAAAGGTTATAGTTTTATTAGAAAGTAAACAATATGCATTCATACCTTTCAATGCATAGAGTACAGGTGACATATGAGTAAAAAAAAAAAAAGAAAGACATATATGTACAACAAACATTTGCAAAGTTGTTTGTGTATAAATAGTTTTTCAAAGCAGTCAGAGTTCACTGATTAACACTTGAAATGAGATGTAGAAGTGACTCAAACAACAGACTGTAAAGAAACAACAGAGTCTGAATGATGAAACCTGCAATGACTCGTCAGTGTCCTGCACTGAAAAACTAACAAAATGAAACTAATGAACACGACATTTTGCACTGAGCCTTCACATTTCAACAGATGGAAACTAGAGACAAAGAAGAAGAAGTGTCACATTAGCTGAAGTAGTGGTTCTCTACCTGTGTTTCTTGACCTAAGACGAGGTTGTAACATGAGTTTTTTTTTGGGTCCATGATATCCTTTCATTATCCAGCACAGGTGGTAGAAGTATTCAGATCCTTTACTTAAGTAAAAGTACCAATACAACAGTGTGGGAAATACTCCATTACAAGTTAAAAGCCTGTTTTAAAAATATTACTAAGGTACAGAAGTTTTATCAGCAGAATGTGCTTTAAATATCTGAAGAAAAAGTACTGCAGTAAAATGCCCCCCGTGACTGATATATTATCAAATTTGACATTATTAGTATGTTAATACTGATGAATCATGTGTAAGCAGCATTTTATTGTTGAAGCTGAGCTTGTCTGAACGCCTTTATATACAGTAAGAAAGTTAAGGGAACAGCAACCTGCAACCAGAGGTCACAAGACAAATCTGAGGGCTTGTGAGATGATTAATAGGAAAGAAACAACAAAGCTCTGAGACGCAAATGTGTGTAAGTGTTCTATGGATTTTTTTTTTTTTTTTTTTAAAGTGTGAAACGTCAGATCATTTGTCATCTTTGAGCCTTAAAGCAGTTTTATTTAAATCAAATCATTTAGGATGTTTAGAAGGGAAATGCCTCTTTGGGAGAAACAACCTGTGGCTTCATCTGAAACATGACAAAGGACCTCAACCAGACACTGATGCTTGTAAGAGGTCACAACCCAAAAAGGTTAGAAACCACTGATTCACAGTGTGTTCAACATCTGGACTACATACTTCAAAACAGGTTTTGAGTCTGTAGTGTGTTCACACAGGAAAAGAATACTCAGACCAGACAGAATGTCTGCTAAATACAGTCAAATCTGTAAGTGTGCTATTGAAAAATACCCTCCTACAATACAAAGAGGTGTTCACAGCTGGAAACATTAAAGTGAATTAAAGCTCCAGAAAGATTTGTTAAAACAAAAACAAGTATTAAATATTAGAAAAAAACATTTTGCTGTTTCTGCGTTGCAGTTTAACTGACATACAATGTCGTCATATGTCTTGTAAAATTTTGATGAAGTATGCTTGTTTTTGTATGCTGCAACAGCCTTATACTCTTATAATTAGTATATACTGTAGTGTACACAGCATGTAATTAGTATGTAGTGTGCATTTAGGACAGCTTTGCTCTTAAACAACATGTTGTATTTTATAAGCTTCAATGTTATTTTTTAAACTACAGCAGTAAAATAAATGTGGTGGTGTAAAAGAAAATATTTGTCTTTGAAATGTAGTGGATTAGAAAGTAGAAGAAAATATAAATACTTAAGTACAAGTACATCAAATTGTACTTTAGCCAGTGTACCTTCCACCACTGCTGTCCAGCTCTATTTGATAAACTCTGTAGAATCACTTAATTTGTGAAGTAATTCAACATGAGAGCCTGAGAAGCAAAAACAGGTTAAAAGTTAAAGCCGTCTGTTTGTGTTTTTTGGAGAGACTAACTGAGCAGGCTGAGAGCAGCTAAACCATGCAGCAGCTGCTGTCCCTGAATGTGTCACACTGACCAACCTGAACGGAGCACCAAGTTAATATGTAGATAAGCAAAGACTTCATCGTAAAATGTGAGGCTGTTGTCTGAAGAAAAATCATTTCTCCTGCAGGGTAACACTGTTGCACTCTAGATGGCGCCCTGCAGCTTGTTACAGTTATAGGGGCCTGCAGACTTAAAAGAATCAACCACAAAGAGCTTCAAATTATCATGTTAAGAGTGACATCAAGCATGTACATGGATGTTTCCACCTAATTTCTTATGATGCAGACAGACAGAAAGACTTTCGTTTCACTGAAATTAAAACAGAGAGAAGCACCAAATTCCTACTTATTGAAAACTGGTATATTGGCTCAATTTGTTCAAATATGAAAAAATAAATACAAAATATTCTCTCATGCAGTGATGAGCTAACACTTGAAACATTAAAATCACCAACAATGACAGAATGTCATCTCCAGTTCACCAACATAATTTTGGGGTTTAAATTCCAGTAAAATAATAAAGAAACGGGGACAGTTGTTGCCATCTACAGCAGCTAACAAACAAATATACCTTGACAGGTGTAAGTTTGATGTCACTCTTTACACACTTGAGGATCGGCATGTAAATCAATGATGAAAAAAACAAAACACTTGAAATGGAAAACATCCAATACAGGGAGAAAGACGGTCTGTACTGGCTCTGTCTGTAAACCCAAATCAGTCAAAAATCTCAATTTCAGACTCAAAGACAGGAGGTGAGAATGATGAAGTTCACATCAGCATCACACATCAATAATACAGGCACCAGATCTCAGCCATATGGTGACAAATGTGCAAAATAAATAAGAGCATAGCTGCACAGGAGGTGCCAAGTCTGAGGAAACATGCCTTTGTTTTCCTGAGAAGAGGGTGTAATTGATCTGAGTGTCAACAGATGGAGTAAAGCATAAAAAGGTTTAAAGGAGAACGTCTCATCTCCTTGAGCATACAAACGTCTCTGTTCCAGAAACTTCTCTTCATTGTTAGAAATAATCTGTTACTTGCAGATAAAGACTCACACATTTCTACAGCCGAAAAAATCCATGCCCACATAGCGAGGGTAGCCCTCCAAAGAGTTCATGTCGACTGGATCGAATTTCCAGTATTGTCGTCCTCGGATAAAGTGAGCATACCCTGAAAGGAAAAAAACACACAGTGAAAATTGTGTTAAAAGATAAGTCTTAAGTGTTTCCATTTTCTGCTACTTGGTATCAATACTCCACTACATTTCAGAGGGAAATGCTGTACTTTCTCTTACTTTATTTGACAGCTAAAGTTATTAGTTACTTGTTAAATTAACATCTTATATTAAATACATATCATAAAATCTGTTGAATAAACTTCATTGCTGAAGATTAAACCAGTGGTTATTTACCCTTTTTTCCTTTTAAAACTACAAAAAAACAGCACCTCAATTGGAGCCAACTTTACATGTTTTCAATAGTTTAAGGCTCCAAATATAAAATTATTTGACTGGGAACAAAAAACATAAAAGATAAGAGAAAATTCTAAAAATTAAATATAGATTTGTACAGCTGGACCTAATTTTTTCTCTCTGGTTTATCTCTTGACTCACTGGTGTGGCCCAACCCCTATGTTGGGAACCGCTAGAAAAACTAGATTGATGAACACATTAATGCATCTATATAGAAACATCCGCGAATTCGCAGTAGCTGCAACCAGCAGTCTACGACAAACGGTTGAAGAGTTACGGAAGGGGGCAGGGCTATGGTGTAAGGGCGGGGCAAGCCAATGGCCAGTGAAAGTGTGTTTGTGTGTGTTTGTACTAAGTTTGGTCACGTTCCATGAATGCAACTTTTTGTTACAGGCCACTGCCACGCCTCTTTTCAGCCACTTGGCCTGTTCAGTTAATCAGCTGTCCTTTGACTCTTGACCAACCTCTCCACTAAATCTTGTGCAAGTCTGTGAATCAATTTGGAAATTATGCACCTTTCTGCAATAGGCCACTCCCATTGCCACACCCCCTTTTGGCCAATTGGCATGAACACAAACACACACTTTGACACACACACACTTGACCTCTATGTCAAATTTCAGTCTCCTGTGGTG
>JAPQLA010000021.1:8298495-8313409 GCA_029822935.1 Naso vlamingii
TCCTCTATGTAAAAAGGGCTACAGTGTCTTTGAGCACTGTAAGAGTGTTAGCTGGAAGTTTGGTCATGATAATGGTTAGGATTTAGTTACCACACCAATAAAATGTGCCTGGTCATGTGAGCATCCAAGCATTTGACAGGCAGACACAGTAATGTAACTCAGATTTGGTTGAAGTACACACTATTGCACATATTGCCTTAACCACATCTAATGAAAACATTGAGGGGAATTCTTTTTTCACAGCTCTGCATGAATTACTTCTTGCTTGTGTTTACATTTTCCTAAAAGCAAATAAGTGATTATCATGTGTTCACAAGAAGTGAGCCACATATCAGCAGCTTAAACCTCGTGCCCACCTTGAAAGAACCAAATATTTCCTGACTTGTCTTCAAAGGCAGCATCGATGTTGTCGGGAATCCCCTTCCAGTGACGGGACGCCAGTGCAGGGTAACCACTCTCCAGATGCCCGTCCCTGATTCTCCAAACGTAGCCGGACTTAAAGAAAAACAGCTCCCCTCGGATCATAGACACAGCATCAAAGTCCGTCTGGCAGGCGTCAGGCTGAAAATAAGACGAATCACATCATTTACACATGCTACAGTTAGGTTTTATTGCAATGGGGTGATGTGTTATTGTCTTAAAGGATCCAACAATCCACTAAAGTGAGTCAGACAAACCCCCCACAAGTTTTACAAGAGAAAATAATCTTCTGCGGAACCTTTTTCCGAGTGTTTTCATATAAGTAACTCTTATGTGACTAAAAGATGAGTTTTGTCTGATTTATCATCCATATTTCAAAATACACTCTTGTTTGATGTGGTGTATTTTCAAGTATTTTCAAAGATACTTACTCCTTTTAAGTTGTTATTACCACAGAAACCACTGTCTCTTTAAGGACAGCTCGTGGTATTCGAGATTTACTTCTTGTAAACAAATCCCATAAAACTGTATTGATCCGACAAACAAGTGCTCCCTGTGGATATGTTATTCATCCGTGTCATAGATTCTTACTGTTGGTTAAAAAAACAAAAAACCCTGAAACATCAGTGAGACACTGTTGCACTGGCTGACATGTGTCCTCATAACTATGAACACACACACTGTGGTTTTTTGTAACTTTGTCCTTCAAACACCAAAAAGCACCAAATGTGGATTAATCAGTGACTGAGATAATCCTCAACAAATGCAGTATTTCCTGCTGTTCATGTAGCTATGGCTAAACACTACAGTGTCCTCAAGTTTTTAAGGAAATTACAGAGCCTGCACATTGAAGATTTCTGTCCTCAGTAGGAACCAATGAGCCTGGAGCTCTGAGAGTCACAAACAGGAAGTCAGATCATGTTGAGAGACAGACTAAAGCATTGGTTTTGATCTTTGTTAACAACAAGAGCAAAACATGTGTCTACACTCTCTTCACTGAAGCACATCATGCTTTGACCAAAATACTCAGAAAAACAATGCTCATATGCTGATGTTAGGTTTTCCATATTTACCATCTTAAATTATATTAGCATGCCAGCAGTTGCTAATTAGAACTTACACAAAGTGCAGCTGAGGCTGATGGGAATGTCTTTAGTTCTGCAGGAATTTGATCGTAAACCAAACTGCTGCACAAAATATAATATATAACTAAATGATGACACTAAAGAAAAGGTCAGAGGATCACCAAGGAAATTACAATTCATCCTGAATATCTGCAACAAATTGAAAGGAAATCCATCCTATTCAAGGTATTTGTGAGACATTTTGGTTAAAAAAAAAAAAAAAGACAACCCAATGCTGGCAGTAGATGAGTTGCTAGCTTGCTGATAATCCAGTAAACAGGTTTCCCCCTGTAGGAATCATTAATGTCTGTGCAAAATTTCATGTCAAAATATCGACAGGTTTGTCATGATCTCCATCCGGACCAAAGTGATGGACTAACCACTTGACTAGAGATGAGGATTTGAAGAAGTTTCCTTGATCGATCATCAGGAAAATCAACAATCAATTATCCATTAATCATTATTTTTTCATTTTAAAAATGCCTATGGCAGAAAATCCAAATTAAATCTGTTTTTCCTCAATTAAATCTTTATTCCAAGAAGAACTTATAGTCCAACAACAATTCTCTTAGACAAGGCAGTTAAAGTTCAGTTGTTTATCGTAAACAAAAATGATACGCTGCGCATGTGAAAACAGCCAAGCCAGAGGCTCCCACATATCAAAAAGCCAACACTACGATGCTCTGAAACACAACTGAGCCTCTTAGAAGCCATTTCAAAATACAATACTATCAAATATGACAGTGTATAAGGGCAATCATTAAAAAAAAAAAAGCTGACCTGAAAGTGGGTGACTGAAAAGCAGTTTGAGAAGATCTGCCACTGCAGGCATGATCCACAACAAGCAACATCTAGCCAACCTTGCAAAATTTAGACTGTTTCCCTTCTTGATAGAAAGAAAAACCCATATTTTCAAGTTTTTTTCTCACAAATTTATGAGTTTAAAACTGTCTGTCACTATCTGAGTATATAACTCAGAAATTCTGACTTTAAAACTTGGAAATTTACCCCCCCCACATCCTACGATGATCCTAATACGGCGTCATTATGATGGCAGCTTGTAGACAGCTAAGTAACTTTATTTCAGTTTTTCTGTCTCCTTAAACTAGTTAAATATCTCCCCCTGTTGGTAAGCTGTCTCATTGCTGCAACATAGTGAAATTCACTGCATTGCTTAAGACTCACACTAAGCAACACAACCTCTATTTGATATTGGCGTCTGATCGATAAAAATTTCATGTGAACAAAATCGATCATGCCCATCCCTAAGCCTGACAGACTGAAACAAGTCTGTACACTTGTGTCAAGACAAGCTGAGGAACTTGTGTGTGCAGATATGTTTTGGTACATGTTTATAATATACGCAATATTTATGAAGAGGTTTTTGTTCTTGGTATTAGAATTTTTTTTTTTGGTCACAGCCCTATTTCCTCTTTTAAAAATTCATTTGTTTTTGTTTTTAATTGTCAAAAGCACATCATCCAATACAGTCGCCCCATGATTGGTTCTTTGAATGTTGTATCAGCTCCACTCACATTACCGATGATCTCATTGGTCTCTGGGTTCGATGGAGGTGGAGGCGGGGGTGGTGGTGAGGGCAGGACTTGTGGGTGAACTCCATACAGGTACTGGATACCTTGTTTGTCATCCTCGCTCAGCTTCAGTGGGTAGGAAAAGGAGTAATATGCGGACATGATGGCTCCTGGCTCACGGGAGTGCTGAAGGCCCAGGACGTGCCCAAACTCATGGGCAGCAACCTGGAGAAGGTCTGTGCCTGTGGGGGCGGTAGACAAGCCTCAAAGGATGCAAAGCCACACCTGGTTCATATGATGTCTGCAGATAGTTTTGGCATTTGTTTTGACCTGCTTGCAGACGGCAGGGACTTTGCTACCTGAGATGATGCAGTGTCAGCAAAGAATCATAAAAAAGTACCTCAATGTTTCTTTTCCACTGACTCAGCTGATATCAGCTCACAGTTATCTTCTCATCTCAGATGAGCCCTGATAAAGCCTGTTGTTACGGATGTGTCAGATGTCACAGATCCATAAGCAGGTAAGTATGAGATGGAGCAAAGGCGCTTCCCATAGTTGTGCTTTGCTTTGTTAATTTTTTTATTGATGGCTGGCTGAATTTGCTGCGTTTGTTGAATTTGTCATGTTTCCTCTAAGTTGCCACTATCGATTGACATTTGCACTTATACTTTTTGTATTGTTTGTATTTTTTATCTTAGTAACTTGAGGAGAGGTCTAAATTATTTTTCCTATTCTGCTTCGGACAGTGTGGTAACCTTTTAACATTTATGCAATTGTCATGTATCCTCTGGTTTTTCACAGGAATGTACCTATATTGTTTATAACCTTAAGAGTTGTCCATGTTTCTGATATGGTGCTAAGGATGTGGCACTGGGAAATTGATTTTAGTAACTCCCACTTTTGGATTCATTCTCCAGTCCTGTTCAATCAAACTGTTTGAATTGATTGTAGATGCAGGACTGTAAATTTATCAGTGTGCTCCAGCCCCTTTTGCTCTCCTGAATTTTGCTGGGAGTGACATATTTTTGCCTAAAATATGTGTGAAGAACCTTTCACACACATATTATACTGGATTATATTAATTTTCTTCTATATTCTACAAATACATCCCCCTAAATCCTACACACTGGGCCTTCAGCACACAGTAAACCAATCCTTATTGAACCCTTGTACTGACTGGTCTTTGTGTTTTATTCTATTCATTTTGTACTTCTTTTTGTTCTACTAAAATAAATACAAAGGCAAGAGTTAAGAAATAATGGTTTAAATAACCCCTTTGTCTTCTTAGTGAGTACTGTCTCACACAGACACTCACCCATGTGGTTTCCGATGGTCCATGACTCATCAAGGTCAAAGTGAATGTCGCCCTGTCTGTGTGTTTTGGGGAAGAAGGCGTGAGCGAGAATCCCACCTGGGCCATCGAAGGGAAGGTTGTCTCCATGCCAGTACCTATAGGTGCATAAGTCAGACTCACTGATGATGCGCTTTCAAACAACGTTAACAAATATTAGAGAATCTGTCAGTCTGTCAGCTGAGAGCTTCCCATCACAACTTACCAGAACCCAGTTTGTCATATTGAAATCGCTGGTTTTGTCTAATGAGCAATCCAAACATAAATACATTCAGGTTTTTATCACAGAAGACAAAACAAAACCAGCCCTCTGGTTGGTTGGTCGTATTGAAGCTTCTCCATTTAAACAAGGCCCACCACTGACCCTTTCTGCACTCAATTTGTGCAGATTTGCTTGCAGCCAATCTTCACAAATATTCTTTGAATGAAAGCAAAGTGTTGCACAACTATACAGAGGTGGCAGCTTAGTGTGTCAAGATGCCTGTGCATGACATGCAGAGAAATTATCTCCGAAAAAACTGGGAATACATCATGATAAAGCATGTTGTGAATTTTACATGATGGGTATCAAATCATGTAGACCAAAAAAGGGGAAAAAATCCTTAATACTACTGTATATGATAATGACAAACATGGGGGTGTTTGGGGTGAATAAATGTAAATTTTAAAAGTCACAAAAGTAATGAGATGATGTATTAATCCCTGTTTTTGTCATGATTAAACAATAATAACAAAACCTTACAGCTTGAATCCAAATTATGATTCAGAGGTGGGAAAAACGGTAATTGCTGCAGGAATAACAAACCAAGGAACGTAGAAGAGAATGACTCATCTCCAGGATGAGACAGAAACCCCTGTTAAAGGAAAAGTTTGTATCTAGTTTGTATCTGCTTGTACTTTCCCATTCTGCTATCACTTGTTTCTATCGCTGTGGCTCTCTGAAGCTCTATGTAACAAAGATCTTTGTCAAAATCTGATTCGAACTGGTCTGATTTTGTCGGCCTAAACTCATGAGTAGATAAAAATGTTCGACTCAGTGCCTCTGTTGCCTGATGTGCAACAACCACAACAGGTTGTTGAGCATACAGTAGGGAGAGGCGATTTGGACCAAAAATCATTTTTTTGTATTTAATGGCTGAATAGTGGAATAATATATATCTTGATGTTTATCACAAACTGTGCTAAGTCAAAACCACATTAGAGCTTTCAAAAGTAACACTAAGTGATATGGACTTAATATTAATATATAATATATAATTATATATTAATTATTATTATATAGTAATTATTATTATTATTATTAATTATATATATAATTATATATATAATATATAGAATTTTCAAAAAATGTAAGTTTTGACCTTAATATTTTTTACAAAGAGAAATCCCATTTAAATCCAATGCAATCCGTTCAACTGTTACATTTCAATCAAAGTAGCTGCCAGCATGGCTAAAAATCTTAGTATTTGATTTTTTCCCCCACAAAACAAATCAATTTCTTTTCCAATGATATCTACTTGTGCTCAGGGTCTTTTTCCTGTCTCATCTTGTTTTTCCCACATTTCAGTCCTCCCACCTTGTAAAGTCGATGCGGATGTCAGCCTTCCCACTGTGGATCTCAGTGAAGGTGAGCGGGGTGACATCACTCCAGATTTTCAGTGCTTCCCGAAAGACGTGTCGAACCTTTTCCACACTTAACTGCCAGGGAAAACTGACGATCCTGTGGGAGACCAATGCAGGTGTCAAGCACACACATACACACCGGACGTAAGGCAGCGGAGAGGGACCACCGGCCTCGCCTGCCTCCCTCTAATCTGATATCTGCCTTGGTATCATCAGCAGGGAAGTGTGCTGTTAAGGACGCCCTCAGGCTCATTTACAAAACACTGAATCATGATCTCCTCCCTTTCCCCTTTGATAAAACCACCCCGTATGATAAGTAGAAATAAAAGAAAAACCAACATGACAGAAAACATTTCATAAATATTTAGAACATTTGACAAATCAGGCATTATTTACACCTCAAATCAGACAAAATGAATCTTTGCATTTCAGTTTGAAATAAATCAACATCATCATGAATAGTCAACTTAATCAGTGGTTAAGAAACACACACACCTTTCAGTGTGTAGAAAGGTCATAGGTTCAGTTCTCACATTAAATGCATAATTTGACATTCGCTGGAAAAATATACTTATTGGTTTTCTTCTAAAGAGTTATGTGAGAACATTCAGGTGAGATGAGTATCAATCTTGTCACTGTTGAAGCGTAACAATTACCACATTATGTCATGTTATCTAATCTGGACAAAAACAAAAGTGTAAGAACACCAATATGCTGTTTTATAGGGGCTATGCACTGCAGACCTGCTGACAGGTTTTTCTTCTGGCACAATGGTAGCAAACTAGAAAACCTGACTGTATCCACCAAGTAACCATCGCTGAAACCACAAGTGATTGTTTTTACATTTTGGGTTTTTTTACAATATAAATCAAAAGACAACATGGTATTTACTGAGATTTAAAGGTGTTTGTAGGCAGAGTTTTTATCTTACTTAAACGAATCCAGCTCTGTACAATCATGAGATCAATTTTCCCATTCTCACAACGACAGCAATTGTGTTTATCCAAGCAGTAAGTTTAAGATATGAGCAGTTACCAATGGTGGTTGTTGTTAAAAGTTCCAGTGTGTACAATTGTGTGCCACCTAGTGGTGAGCTTGCACATTACATCTGACCCAATATTCCTCCACTCATCCTCCCCTTCCTAGCATGCAGGAGAACCTACCTTGCCATGAAACTCACCACAAACGCAAAAGTATTAGTATTTAGTAAAATTATTTTCAATTTCTGCCATATTCTACAAATAGATCTATCTAAATACTGCTCATTAAACCTTTAGTTTAGGAATCTTGATGACCTGATCCAATCAGATGGTCTTCTGGAGGTTTGCAAATGCAGCTTGCATTGTTCCAAAGGTATAGTGTTATGGTGGTTTTACATATGTGGATTTGATGATAATAACAACAATTGTAGACAAACAAAACTCCTTGTTCAGATTGCAGGCAAATCTGTTTTGTTTTTAAAATTAGATATTTCAGGCCAAGACCAGATTGGATTTGTTGCTTCCAGACATCAGTGTGAACAATCTGCATGGGTTATCGTGGTAACGACATAGGCATCAGTATGTGCACTGCTAATGCAGCTTTACAACATGGAAGTACGACGAATGAAAAATAGAGATACATCATCTCGCGATCCAAACACTTGCTGTCACATCGTGGTGCCGAACTCTGCTGCACCTGACAGACTCATCTTAGAAACAGACTGATGAACACAACGATGTTTGTGCTGCAGTCATGGCGGGTGTCACTGTGCAGCAAGAGGTTTGGTACTGTCTGGCGGGAGCATATCATCCTTGAGACATTTGATGTTGAGACATTTTATAATGTGCTTCGGGACACTTGTCAGGATCTGTAGCACCCTGTCTTGTCCGTCAAAACACTCCATTCAAGTGAACACTTCAACATCTGTGTAGTGATGCAAAAGGCACTCTGATATCCGATTTGAACAACCAGAGCGTCTGCACTTAAGATGCATCCTTACAAATCCAATGGGCATCATATTTCAAACCATCTCGCCATGTGGCTTGGGTCTTATTTGCAAAAACTACACTTCATGTGCTTTTTTGCTGTTCAGACTTAATAAAATCAATTGGGATACAATCAGGATATGCCAAAAAAATCCAATTTGGGCTGGCAGTCTGAACAAGGCCCAAGAAGCCATCAGCCTGATGTGGCCCCTCAGCTTTATTGGTTTGGATTTCTGAAGCATCATTTTGTGGCATGAGACAGGGGGAAGGGCTGTCAGCCCAGAGCATGTTGGTTTACCTGCAAGAATTTATACTGGCTGTTATCAGCTCTTTTTTGTGCAAGGCAGGTCAAGACAGACAGGAAGTAGCAAGGTTTATGAGAAATGTGGTCTTAATCTAGAGAAACAAACAATAAAAATACCACTGGCATTCATGTCGACCACTGTCTTTTTTGTTTTCATAAAGTACACAGCAGGGGGAGAGCGAGAAATAAAAGATTCACATTTTCTGTTTGTTTTAACCCAGGTGTATATAATAGTGGAACCACAAATTCTGCATTACAGACCCACAGATGAATTTCTATTTGTGCAGAGGCTACTGAAAATGTGCAACTATATGTGCAGGTACAGTTTGCATAAAGGGGCTTTCCTAAGTGCAAAGTTTACCATGTGTTAAAATCATTGAGTTTATCAGTAGTTGCACGAATAACATGTAGCTTAGATCATCTCAAGTTAATTTTCATTATATAGCCCAGAATCACAAATCAAGGGCCAAACAATCCGCACAGCATGCGACACCCTCCATATTTAAAGCCTCAGTTCCCCTTTAACAATAAAAGAGACAGAACCCTCAGGATAAGAAAAAGTGATAAATCAAACTAGATTAAAGATAAAACATTTTTCTGAATATGACTCATCAGGCCCACATTGCCGTAACTGCAACAGGTAATTAAAGGAGATTGCAAGCATTATTCTATATTCCTTACTCAATACTCTCTGACGTCCCTACCCTGTTTTTTTCTCAGCTCCAACCCCTTTGTTCCTACTGAAACTTTTAAAAACACTTCAAAAATGTACAGTTTTTATTTCTTAACTGTTCACTAATTTCACACAAAACGGCTGCAATCTTTAGCAAACAGGCAGCATAAACAGTGCATTTATTAGGGAGTACTGAGCAGCAGATTAATCCACACTTGGTGCTCTGGTGAGTATTTGGAGCACCAAGACTGTATGTGTGTGACAAGTTAAAATCGTCTACGGTGTGTATATGTGTGTGCGTTTGTGTTTGTGTGTGTCTGTGTGTGTTGATGGTAATGAAGAAATATGTGGCTCACTGATGCATTTCAGGAATTTTTGCACAACAGCTCTCTGGCACAGAGGAATAAGATACATCAGGCATTGTTACACACTCAGTGCTTGTTAGGAGAATACATTCAATGTTGGTTTGCACTTTAGGGAAGTTCTTGTCAATAAGACAAAACACAATATAAACTGATGGGTTACTAACCTGCTGACTTACTAAAATGTAAAGAACGAGGTCTTGGATATGAATAAAATCATGACTGGAAGCAAAGTTATGAACGTACTTCTTTAAGTCAGCCTCCCCTCCTGTGACTGCACCATAAGCTCGATTCTTTATTGTTCTGCAGTCACCTGTGAGCTTCTTTTCAGTTTTGCTAACAACCGTTAAAGCAGTTAAAACAGCTCTGCACTCAGCTGACCCAGGAGGATTTTACGTGTCATGCCAGAACTTGCTTCACAAGCTCAAAATGTTGGCTGATCCTAAATAAGAAGTAAACACAGGGACTCATTAACGTGGCTCCACTCTTTCATCACTCATATTTTAGTCATTTAGTAAGGACGGTGCCCCTGTTAGGTCATGCTTGAGTATAGTTTGACTTTGCAGGTTGTTGTCATGGTCCTGCTTAACCACATCACTTGTTAGGTATCACTGCAAGCGCTTGTTTGGTCCAATCCAGCAGAATCTCATTAGTCTGTGGCCAGTGCTGCTATTAAAAGAACTCTGCCTCCCCCTTCTTTCTCTCTGTCTTAATATAGTGTTGCGTTAAAGAATGACTACAATGAAAGGGGCCCCAGGAGACACAGACAGAGAGGCAGCAGCCAGCAGAGGAGTGCCAGACACTTGATAGTGCCAAGGCCTAAGATGAAAGAAAAACAGCACCCGTTATTCAGAAAATCATTTCAAGACTGAATTTTCTTAGTGATCAAACAGGCCCAACCCCCATTTTACACTCCTTTTCCTCAATTCATCACTCAGTGTGTAGCAGGGCCTGTATGCAATAAAGTCATTTTGTTCAGACTTTACTGACATGCATAACTCATTTTTTGACTGCTCGAGTCAAACCGGGACACTAGCTGGGTTACCATCCAAACGTATTGCAAATGTTATTCTGAATTTAGAGAAAATGGACAAGAGAAAATGCAAATTAATGCTAGTTTCCATCCACTACAGTTATGGCTCATTAGGATGAGCAGTGAGTGGCGCAAATTACCCAGTGTGAAAAAATTTTCACCCCTGCAGAAGAAGAGATGGCAATGAGATGACATAATTAAAAAAGGTGCTTGTCAAATGAAGAATGCAGTGAAAATATTACATTTGTTTTTTTTCTTTTATTTATGTGAGGACTTTTACATCAGATTTGTGTGAAGAGATGAGGAGACAACTTAATTTGCAAAACCACCTCCTCTTTTTCTTCTTCTTCTTCTTCTTTTAGGGCATCAACAGCTGACAAGTCATGTGAGTTAAAAGTTAGCATCCAGTACTTTCAGAGAGAAATTTATCGTTCATTTTGAGTCGTATTTGAGTTTGGCTCTGTTTCTGGTCTTTTCCAGTTCCTCAGGGAAATATCTGCCTCTTTAGCTGATAAATGCTCCGCTATGTTTACCAGCCAGTCTCCGTGTCTGTCTGCTGTTTGCTGCTGAGCAGGCATACTGTAGGTTTTTAGAGCTTTTTCACCAAAAACCGCCGCCAGTTGTAGCTGAAAATGATGCGATTAGAGCAGTGAGAGTGAAGCAGAACAGTAAAATTGCAGGCCACTCTTAAAGCTGTGCTTTAAGGTCCACTTGCTTGTTCATTTGCTTCAACTAAGTCACATAGTTTTATTGCAGGGAAATTTACTAAGTTGTCATGGAACTGCAGATGCTCAAACTGATCACTTTCAGGATTTCTTATACATTTTGGCTAAAAAGTTTTTCTTGATAGTTTACTCTTAACTATGAAAACAGAAGTTGACAAAAACAAATTTTCACTTAAAGGGATAGTTCAGTATTTTTGAAGTGGGGTTGTATGAGGCACTTATGCACAGTCAGTCTATTACCTTCTGCAGATGGTGCTCAGCAGTGTTACTTTAGGGAGAAGTAAAAAGAAATTGCTGCAGCTGAACTCAGTATTGTACTGTTGCAGGCTGGGTCAGCAGAGACATGTATTTTTATACACATATAGAAATGATTCCCTAAAAAAATCAATATCTGTTCAATTGTATGCTAAATTTAAGATTTTTTTCACTGCTTCAGTTTGCCACCAGACAGCCGTTTATTTTGGCTTTTGGTTTATCTTGCTATGGTCTGAGCCAAACAGCTGATTTGTGGAGTGATACAGTCCCCTGCGTCGTGCCAAAATAAACGGCTGTCTGCAAACTAAAGCAGTGAAAAACCCCTAAATTTAGCGTACACTTGAACGGATATTGATTTTTTTACAGAAGCATTTTCATGCATGGCTAAAAATCGTTTTTCTGCTGACCCCGTCTGCAGCAGTACAATGCTGACTCCGGCTGCAGCAATTTCTACCCCCTCCTCCTTAAAAGTGACACCCTGATCACCATCTGCAGAAGGTAATAGACTGACAACCACCCTTCAAAAAAACTATTCCTTTAAGGTCATTTACATTGATTGTTTTTGTTCTAATTGAGATAACTTGTATGCTTATACAGGCCTGTATCTAAACTGTGACTGCCTTGTGTCTTAAAGGCCAGTAAAGGCAACGAGACAAACATTGAAATTTACATCTCAATTTATTTTATTTGAAATTTGGGGAACATCATGAAAATTGAATAAAAAGTAAAAATATGTTAATTTGATCAAAACTCAGATTGTGGATATGCAGCTGTGTACCTGTATGTGAGGTCTGTCTTCTCTAAACGTCCTCCATAGAGGACAAAGCGTCTTTGCCGGTGTCGCCCCTGATAATGCACCTCTTTCTGGGTAGGGTAGTCTGGCACTCCACAGCGAGGTCGATTCCACGTGTTGGAAGCGTTGGTCCGCAAACTTGTCTCCTTTATTAAATCCTGAGTGTGAGAAACCTTTCCCTTCTTCTTCAGGTCGGGAAACTTTTCAGATACCTGGAACGAATGGATGTTTTTGTAAGCAACTAAACACATTAGTAAAAAATATGCTGTATCATCTTATTGTTTCATATTGTATTAAATCATGCGTGTTTCAGGAGAAGATGACAGGGAAGAAACATGGGGAAAAAGCACTTAAAAGGAGACAAACAAGGGGAACACAAGAATAAAAGCCCCGTCACACCTGTATTACTTGGAGCTGTAGGTTTTTTAACTATTGTTACTGTTGACTGAACTGCTAACATCTCTTTCAGGAGCGTACTGCATTTATTTTAGTAGAGTCCTATCTAAGAAGGGGAAAAAGATCTTAGAGGTAACAAGCTAACAATAGCACTGTTGCTAAAGGGGCAAAAAGCTAACACTGTTTAATCATCTAGGTATTTGAATCGCTGACTCCCGTCTCATAAGTCTTTGTAAACCATGTGAAGCAGTTTATGATCCAGTCGCACAACTAAGCTGCAGCAACCTTTTCTAATTTGGACTGCTGATTCTTTATCCTCCAGAATGTCAGCACAGTCAGTTTTGTAACTTTGAGCAAATCCACTGAATGACAATTATATAATAAATTGATTTCATTTTGAAATTTTGCATATTTAAATGCTGGTGTGATTGGGCTGTGAAGGAGGTAAAAAAGAGAGGGACGAGATGATAAATAAAAGTTAAAAATCAGCATAAGAGGAAGTAGCACAAAAAAGGAAAGCAAACTGACAAACAGAAGGCGGAAATGACAGAAGAGAAGGACAAGAACAAGAGGCATGTGTCTCAGTTCCGGCTGGTTATGAATCAGCCTCATGTTGAATTCATTTTGAACTCTGAGGTTAATGACACCACACGTTCATAATCACGTCACCGAACCACGTAGTTTGCCCCAGTTTAAGAGACAGTCAGTCCCAGGGTGTTCCATTATCCTTAATATAACCCCCCCCACCAGATCCAGAGGAAATGGCTCTGCTCATTTCCACAGAGCAAATTACAGAGGAGAGACATCCCATCCGCACCTCCTCATCTGACTCAGCCCTCCGCCTCTTAACCCAGCCACATCTGCAGAGCTGCAGTTGTGAGGAACTTTTGGGTGTTCTCCTTCTATCAACAAAATTATGTGCATTTCCTTTTCCGTTGCTGCTCAGAAAAAAAAAAAACTGTGGGAAAAGATAATATCAATATATTGCATTAAGATTAAACTAAATAGTCTACCGTCACATCCTATAAAATTTCCCACAACGTCTCTCTCACATAATCCATCGTTTAGTAACTTGTAGGTAAAACGATCTCTTAGCTTCTCTGTTCAAACCACACTACATTTGGTTTGAAGGAGAAAGTTTCATAACCGGCACTTAAAACTACTATATTTTAGTGTGAGACAGCTTGTAACTACAAATTAAACCCACACACCCTTCTAATGTCATCTTTCCTTTTTAACTTTTTAGCTATAACCGCTGCTGTCTCTCCTTGCCACACAGCATCTTCATCTTGCAATGGTGTTCGAACATGTGTTAGTTTAAAGCCACTAAAACAGAAACATTACATAAACACCAATATGCTTTTAAGGCAACTTTATGCAATTTACCATGCTTGTCTAGACATGTTTAGTCATATGATTAAAACCTCAGGTTGTACTGTTTTGCCTCCATGTCAACAGCATGGAAACATTGGCTTGTTCTCAGTTATAATTGGAGGTTTGCAAATAAGCTAATAAGCTAACTTCTCTCTCAGCTTTGCACAACTATTGTCATACCTCGTCTGGTGAACTACAGTCTTGGTCACAGTAATGCTCATTATCAAGACATAAACAAAGCAAGAAGGTGCGGTAAAGTGCAATGAAAAGTCACTTCAAACTTAAACTTAGTTTGACTTTTTTCCCTGTTAGGCCTCCTGTTTTTTGACTGGATTTTTTGATTGTTCATAGAGATCAAAAAGCCCAAATTATAGTACAAATATGATAATCATTTCACACTGAATATTTGGCATACCAAGAATGCAGAATAACAAGTCAAAACTAGGGTAACACTTTAATTTGTTGGTCCTTTGTTGACACTCCACAAGTTATCAGTAAATTTTTAGTTGTATGTCAACAGTGTGTCAGCTAATACTCAACAACGCTCTTTCAACAGGCGAATAACATGCATTCAAACAACTGCCAGTTGACTATATGGTGCATTTAAAGTGATCTACAAATTTGAGAAGGGTCCAGCTGAACAATCAGACAACATATTACCACAAACCACTTCACTTTAGTACAAGACACGACCCCTGATGTCTTTCCCTGACCCTAACCAAGTAGTCCCGGTGCCTGAACCTAAACATTTCATTTTATAAAAATGGTTAATATTAGGGCTGTGCTAAAATATTGTTACAATAATATATCGCAATATTTAATTTCGTGATATAATGCAGCATATAGTGACCTGTGTATCGTGATGCGTATTGTATCGTCCTTGCTAATACCCAACCCTGAAGATCAGTGACACAAAAGAACACTTATGCACCTTATTTTCATGTTTTCAATTTCAGTGTGTCAACTTTTTCAGTGGGTCCAG
>JAPQLA010000021.1:8444500-8457258 GCA_029822935.1 Naso vlamingii
GGGAGAAATTTTCAATTCGACATGATATGAAAAGATTTTTCCCTTCCTCTGCCAAGGTGTGATGGGACATGATGCCATTCATTTTCATATGATGCTTCCTTTTCATTTAACATGAGACGACCTGATCTGACTTTGTGTGACATCCGAACCTCGTGACTAAACTTGGCTGAAGAGATTTTAATGTAAACAGTTATGTCTCCTCTCGATCATGAATCATCCGGTTTGACCTTCAACCCTTCTTGTTGCAGTGCTCGGGGTCATGCGGCCAGGGGAAGATGGTTCGTCATGTGTACTGTAAGGCTCCGGAGGGTCGAGTGGTTCCTGAGAACCAGTGCTCCGCAGAAAACAAGCCGCTGGCCATCCACCCCTGTGGGGAGAGAGACTGTGCTCCACACTGGCTGAGCCAGGACTGGGAGAGGGTGAGTCCTCGTCACAGTGTTGAAATCCAAATTGAATTTTTTCTTCCGCAGGCTGGACCCTAATTTGTTGATTAACAATAATCAGTCAGAATTTTGTGCTTTTCTCTGTTATATAACCATTAAAAATTGAAAATCTCATACTTCTCATACAATTTGTTGGATAAAACAAGCATTTTGTCCATGTCATAATGTTTGAAATGTCTCATGGTTACAATTTTTTTTTTTTTTCACATCAGCAAGAAAACACTTTGTTGGTAACTGTGTTGTTGAAAAACTTAGTAACACAGGATGTCCTGTAAGTTTCTGGAAGAGAATCAACAGTAACATTCTGATGTTTTCTGTAGTGTAACACAACCTGTGGTCGTGGTGTGAAGCGAAGGATCATCCTGTGTGTCGGCATCAGTGGAGGAAAGTTCCAGATCTTTGATGATGAGGCGTGTGGAGGCAGTGAGAAGCCCGAGGAGGAAAACACCTGCTTTGAGAGGCCGTGCTTCAAATGGTACACCACCCCCTGGTCTGAGGTGAGGCATACACAGGACACCTTAACACCTCTGATATTGAACATGGATGATGTCTTTCACCATATGACTCTGAGTGAGAACACGTACTTATTTGCCTCTGTCCTGAGTTTCAGACAAGAAGATAGATACCATTCTTTCAACTGTGTGTGCAGTAACAAGGACGAGACGGGCAGAGCTCGCCTGCCACTAATTAGCTTAGCTCAAATACTGGTAGTCAATGGGAAGTGCTAGCCTGCCTCTGCCTTAAGTAATTAGATAAACTTTCCAACAACTTTAAATGGTCCTCTGTGCTTGTTGTGACTTATTTACCATGTTATGTTATCTTTATACTCAGATTACCACTTTATGTAATACTGGAGTCAAATATGTAACGAAAGTAAACCACAGGGAGCATGCACACCAGTAAACAGCAGAGGAAGAAGAAGAAGAAGACGTACTTCAAGGATTGCATTAAGTGCTTTATTTGAGTTTAAAATAAAATTTTAAATTGTCATCTTTTCTTCAAGATATCATAAATTAGGCAAATAATTTATGCTTTCAAAATATTTACAAAAAAAAGAAGCATGTTCAATTATAACAGTCTTTTACACCAAAAAACTTTGATAAATATCAAACTTTTCAGTTCAGTATAAAATGTTTTGCCACCACGTTCAGCACCAGCCAGCCCCTTCTAAACCAAACTGTTGTTGTGTAAAGCCTGCAAAGAAAAGAAGTGTCAAGTATTGTGTTGACCAATTAATCAGTGTTTTTGGTCATTATAATAAAATTTTACAGTTAATCTGTGGTGTGTAATGACTGTGTTTCTGCTCCTGTGTGTCTTCAGTGCACCAAGACATGTGGTGTGGGCGTGAGAATGCGGGATGTGAAGTGTTACCAGGGCAGGGAGCTGGTCAGAGGCTGCGACCCCCTCACCAAACCAGTGTCCAAACAGACCTGCACCCTGCAGCCCTGCCCCACTGAACCGCCAGGTAACACCTCAGGCAACCTTATGACCATACATAGGCTTGAGCCAATATTAGATATTTGTGATATTTGTGATATTTTTCACAATATCGAATATCAGACAGCTGTTACAGCATATTTGGGCTTTTATTTTGAAAAGAAAATGCATACGGAGCTACAATGGCGATACATTTAACATTTTACATATTTCTAGTTTAAAGCAGGTAGGACTGAACAATATAAAGATATTATATTGTTATCAAGATATGAGACTACATGTCATCTTAGATGTTGGATATTGTTACATTGTGATGTGGAATAAGTTGAGATTTTTCCTGATTTTAAAGGCTGCGTGACAGTAAAGTGCTGTAATTTTTTTCAACTTATCAGACAGTTCTACTTACTTTAATACTTGCCTTTATCCACTGAGTCGTTATATCTACATTAGACTACATCCCTACAATATTGACACCCGAGAGAGGGAATTAAAAAAATTAATTAATTTTTAAAAAAATTGATCCTTTCTCCAAATTCTACTATTAATGAAATGCTTTTGAAGAGATGTAAACATAACAATATATATACTGAGTATCAAGACCGAGCCTTAAAATATTGCTGTGTAATTTTCAGCCAATACCACTCCATCCTAAAAGCAGCATAAAATCTTAACCCCCCCACCCCTGACAGTAACATAGTCTATAATGATAATTGGTCAGAACAATGTCGTGATATTAAATTTTGGATATCTCCCAAGTCTAACCGTACACACTTTTCTCTTTATTCTTGCGACGACCCTCATGAACATAATGCATTCCCTAGCCCCTTATTTCAATGTTGACAATGCCTTATACCTACCTTAACATAATTCTGACCTTTACCCTATATGAGTATATAAATCCAGTAAGGCCTCAGTTGAGAAATTCTGCAATTCCCTTTAAAATTAAGAATTTGGCTTCTCGATGAAATGAAAAATTCTTTTGTTTTAAAAACATCTCAGTGAACAATCAAAACCAGTATTGTTTTTGTATCAAAAATACTCCCCGATTCTCTCAAACTGGTTTTTGGTTTGGGTTGAACTGTTTTGAAACTGTTAACATGCAGGATTGAGAAGGTTACTTTGGAAATGTAATAGATAACAGATTACCAGTTACCCTATTTAAAATTACTTTATCAAAGTAATGTAACTTATTACATTTGATTACTTTTTAAAGTTTCTAATGAAGGTTTTCAACTGGTAACCATTTTCAAATGTTTAAACCAGGCAGTGCTAACGACAGATGTGGGGCGCTGTAAATTCACACAAGAGAACCAATCAAAAGTCTCAGAATAGCACCAAACTTTGCTAAACGACCTTGACTGGAAAATGCAAAAAAAGGCACAGTGCACATCAAAAACTTGCAAAGCAACAAAATGAATATTATTTGACATTTAGTTACATCTGAACATATAAATGTTCAGATGTAACCCCCTTTGTAATCATTAACATTTTCATAAGTAACTGTAATTTAATTACACATTTCTTACGAGTAACTGTTAGTGATTACAATTACATTTATTTTGAAATTTAATTATACAATTTCATTGAATGTAACTAGTTACTCCCCAACACTGCTAACATGTCCTCCACCATGTGTGGACTCTGTCCCAGATGAGAGCTGCCAGGATCGTCCCTCCACCAACTGTCTGCTGGCGCTGAAGGTCAACCTGTGCAGTCACTGGTACTACAGCAAGGCCTGCTGCCACTCCTGCCGCGCCGTACGACCTCCACCCTCCTAGTCTAAGACAACACAGCCTCTCTCCACCCAGGCTCCAACTCCAGCATGAGGAAAGAAATAGGTATGTTTATGTACACGTGGTACTACAGTTACTGTGAACAACAAGAGGAAGCCAGGTGCCAGAGTTTGGGGCTCTTACCTGTTTTTAAAACTTTTAAAGCTTCCTTTGATAACTTGGCGTGATATGGGTTCATTTGTCAGTAGAATAGTGTTTATTGTTTAAACTCTAATGAAATTTGATCACTTTGATATTAGTCCTGTTGATGCAGCCACAGTATTCACACATTTGTCATTTATTTGCTTTTTTTTAAATTTTCTTTTTTTTTCCTCTAACACAGAATGTTTTGTATTTCTGGTTTATTTGGAATAAATATAGAAAGAATTAGACAAAAATGTAATTTTCATTTTAAGGAAAACTTCTCTAACAAAAAATGTGATTAGTTACTTCTTGCCTAGAGAGGATTTAAGAGGCAAGTGAAAAAAAAACAACTTATGACAAGATGATAAAACTTCAGTTTTTTTCTCACCCGTGAAACAGACTGAATTTAAAAAAAAAAAAAAATCATCCTTGTAAAACCATATTTTCTCTTTTCTCACGTCATGAACACAGGAGAGCAATTTGGGCCTGACTTAGAAAACTGATCGACAGTTCTTTTTTTCACTTGCCTTTCAGGGCTTCCGTAGTACAAGCCTTTAGTAAAACATGAAATAACCTGCAGCAGTTTTATGCCTCAAGACCTCTGAAACAGTTGAAAACAGAATGAGGAAGCAGATGCTACATTTCATTTATTTCTTTCAAGAATTTTTTCCTGGCCATTTACAGTATTATCTCACGTCCTCATGCGGGCCCTGAGCCCCATGCTGAACCCCACAGCTGCCCTTCCCCTCAATACTTCACACCATCACAGAATTCTCATCATCATCATCATCGCAGTGTATCTCGGCCATAGTAGCAGTTGTTATCAACCGTTATTATTTATCTTCCTCTAACAACATGTGGAGTTGGAGACCAAGTGAAGTCACCCATCAGATGGTCTTACAGACCTCCATCATCAGTTAGCAACATGCTCTTGTTTTGTTTATCATTGCATTGACAAGATGTATTAAATTATTCTCAACAGAATATACTGCATGACTAGAATATTTAATACAGATACCTGTTTATGAAATATTATTTAATTGTGTTTCAGTTTCGTGTCTGGCATGTAAAAAGTTTATATTTTCCATTCCACCCCCTGCCGCTCGGCACCGCGCCAACTTGCCTGCAGGATATGGAAGCATATTTATTAGTTATAGCACATTTTCATTTATCGTGACGCTCCTGATGCCAGCCGATGGTTATTCATCGGGTCAACTGATGCCAGTTCTGGTCTGTGTGTGTGACAGAGGAGAGATTTAATACAAGCACAGAAAGAAACATTCCTGACACTTGAAGTATGGTTGAAGTATGTATTCAGACGTGACAGTGTATGTCTCATTTTTAACTATTGTTTACTGTGTTTTTATATAACTGATACCTCTTTGTACAAAACTAAATATGGAAATTGTGTACTGTTGATAAAAAACTGAAAACCTAGTAGTACTGACGTGTATTTCCATTAAATAACAGCTTAAATGAACGCATTTGCCTTTTGTCATTTTTTTTATAAGTTGATGTTTTTATTGTGTATGGGGATGTATGGAATAATGACCTAAGATTTTTATTTAAAACTTTAGAAGTTTAACTAAATATAAGATAAAATAAAAGGCTGAGCTATAAACTATGTCACATAAGCCTCTTTGTGCTTGCACTAAGGCATACTGACACTAGCTGCCTATGGGGGGAGAGGATTTTTGTAAGTTATTTTGATTAACCAGGATGGTCTCCTGACATGTAAATCTCCTTATCAAAAGAGTCCTTGCCAGACTAGACACAATTACAATACACAGACCAACAGTGACACCATAGTCCAAAGAACGTAGAGTCAAGTAAGAGTAAAGAAAAAAACTCAGGAAATAGTGGGAAATTGTTAAGGAATTTAACCACATTTGAAACCAAAACGGAGGAAAATGCATGTGTGGGGTATCTGAATTAAGCAAGAAAATATTTGTTTGAGGGAGCATTTTTACAACAGACGGTACAGAGGTGACATAAACTGGTATGACAACCCTCAACACTCACACTGTAATTCACACCATGTAAACAAAAACTTACAGTTAACACCCCTTTGCAAGTTTAGTTCCTAAAGATCCAGTCTGTAGAATTTAGGAATATGTTATTTAAGAATACGGCCGAAATTAAATTTCAGTACTTAAGTATGTTTTTATATGTGTCTCATCTGAAAATAAGAATTGTTGTGTTTGAGGTCTTCATTTTTTTAACCCTAAAATGAGCCCTGTATACCCATGCGGTCTATAAGTCGTGACATAACACCCTTTCAAAATACTATATCTTAGCTAGGTTAGCATCCATTGGCTAACACCAATCCCACCCTTTGCCGATATCCCTGATAGACGTTGTTGTTTTAACAAAGAAAGAGCACAGCTGATACTGCTGTGTACATCCAGTAAGGATCAGGTTATCCCTAACACCGTAACGTTATAAATACCGTAACTTTTATGAGGGACATTGACATAAGGTCGATTTGGTTCGAGTGAACAGAAGCAAAAGCTAAAACTTTTTCTTCATTCATTTAACATACTTTATCAAATCCAGCAATGTCCTCTTGTCTTTCTCATCGCTAGAAAAGCAGCTGAATGAAAGCTCCATTGTTTTTTCTTTTACTCAGATCTGTTGAGACACCAGACGTATTGAAAGATGGGGCCTGGCTATGGTATTTTAAAAGGGTGTTACATCAGACTTTTACACCAGATAGAGGAAGGTCTCCCACAGAGACTGCAATGTTGCATCGCCATGTTACCTGCAGTAGCCCAGAATGGACAAACAAAATACTTGCTCCAAACATGGCCTTCTGCATTTTTCATAAGCCATAGGTTCCTCTAAAAGCTTGAGTCTGATTTATGCTTCTGCGCTGGCTGCACGTGTAGCCTATGCTGTAGCCTACGTCAGGGGTCTACACCTTTGTGAGCATTTATACCTGCCTGCTGGTGTGACTGTGTCGCATGCCTAAAGGCATAAGAGACTGGCAATCACCTTTCGAGATTTATCTTCAGGTGTAAGCTGCCACAGCTGTAGGCTGTGGCTGCTAGCCAAAAGCTAGCATTGAGCACAGTGTCCTCCATAGTTTCAGGGTTTGTAAAAAACTTTTCCAAAAGGATTGCAGCCAGAATTCCTCCCCTTTCCTTAATCACTCACTTATGAATGCCTGGCTGTGGAGCAGATTTTTGGTGATTGTGGGCAAAGCACACCAATCAAATTTTCTGTGTTGTGCGTCACTGAAATGTGTTTTTGCACGTCGAGGCGCACGTCAGACTATAGATTAGAGTACGTGGCATCGCTGTAGGTATGCTGGTGGTTCGGCGTAGAATCAGGCTTTAGAAGGGGAGAGTGAACGAAGGGATGATGAGGCAAGGGCATCTGCAACCTTATGCCCAGATGCCACTAAATCCTACATACTGGACCTTTGATTTACCTATAACTTATAACGAAAAGTATTTCAAATGACTTGTGTCTGTTCATTCTGATCAGATGGCACTCTGCAGATGAAATCTTTTTTACCGAACTCTCTCCGTGACCTAAACACTCAGTTAGGGATTCAAACCGGCAACCTTACTGAAATGTCCGATGTTTGATTTCCTGAGAAAGACAGCAAAGTATTTTCTCCATAATTTCAACTGAGGTTTTTAAGGGAATACTTTAAGCCGAGTGTTTCTATTTAAATTGGAGGTTGCGGTGCTGAATATGTCGTGATAATGTGGTGATGCATCACAGATTTGAATACAGAGAAACACACCGTAATGACTGCATATTCTTTTTCAGTGACCTCCATTTATTTCCCCCAGGCTTTTTCTGATGTTCACAGGTCGACTTGTCTGTTTTAATAAGGGTCTAAACTAATAAAAAAAACAATAACAAAACAAAACAGAATCTATTCAGAATTAACTATTTCTGCCCTGCTGATATGTATTGAATTTCCCCTAGCAGGCATAACACAGAAATCACCATGTTTTCCATCATTTTATTAACACTGTTTATGAGGTCACTTTCACAAACAGAGCAGCTACAGTAAATACAGGTTTGCATCTGATGCCCCCTGCTGGTCAGTGTGATGGCCTCAAACTTCTTGTCTACTGAACTGCAGAATGAAGAAGCAAATCGACAACTGAAGCAAAGAGGAAACAAATGCATCAGTTTCAGCCTCCTCTGAAAAGAAACACATGATGTTGGAAACACTCACTGAATAATGAAGTGATTCTGCACCCATTCTTTCTCAATAATTTTTAAAAGCATAGAACCTGCAGATGCAACTCCCCGAAACACCTTGACAGGATTTACAAGGCTTTAGTGATAAAAGGGATGGATATTTGTATTGCAGAGAATTCTTTGCCCTGAGTTGCAGCTTCCAGGCTGTCCTTCCTCTGTGCTACATGCAAACTTTAATCTCACAACTGGAAGACGATCTTTAATGAGTATCTATAACCTACAACATTTAATAGGTAGAGTTTGTTGTGGCTATACTGAGAGGAATCATTGCTTGGTAGTTTGACTGCAGTGAAAACCTAACTAACTTTACAATAATATTTGAAAATTGCTGCTTAATTCCATTAAGTGGCTGAACACAGTTCCAATCTTAACTGATTTGTGGTTACATTAAAGATACTATGTGACTGCAGATTTGGCGACACTGACGTAGCATATGAAAAATCAGTTAAAGAATCTATAAACCATCACATATGTCCTGTTCAATGCACTGAAATATCGTAAGTCATACTGCAAAATCATTTTTAATTATTGTTTGACTTTTTGTGAGACTACACAATGTCTCAGGCACAACACAACAATGACACCACTGCTCTGCAATGAGTGTGCTGCTTATCAGGTTCGAGCTTGAGCTTGTATGTAGGCAATGCATTCAGCTGGGTTCAATCTTTTTTGGCAGCGCTGCAGGCACAGAGGGCAAAATGGGGGCAAAGCAAACATTGAGTGTTGTGTATCTGAATTCCCTGAACTGTACAATGCAAGTTTACATTTGCATCAAGACCTCGCGAGGCAAGTCTTATCTTTTGAACACAATTACAACCATTTTCTCAAGCCAGTGCATTCTCCCAAATCTCTCTAGATTGCTGTAAGCAGCTCCCCTGTTTTCCTCTCATCATGACTGAATGATGTACATAAACAGCGCACACTCTGCCTCATGGGAAGCACTACCTGGAAGACATAATTCAGGGCAAAAAAAAAAGTTTTGTTTTGAAAGAGTCAGAAGTTTTGAGAATAAGTAGCAGGTCAACAGGAACGCAACCAGCAAGTTGGTAAATTTCGAAACAGCATTATGTTGAATGAGGTCACATTACAAGATTTAGTCATTAATATGATTACATTTATGTTGTTATGATCTTCACTTCAGCTCTATGTTGAACCCACAAATTTCAGGCTTTATTGGACTGCCGTGCTAACTGCTGCGTCATCAACAAGGTGTTTTAGGTCTGCAGGTTTGCACTTTCATCCATCTGACACTCGTGATCAGTGTTAGCTGAGCACCACGTGTTCCTACTGGAGGCTTTACTGTAACACACTTTCAAGTAAAAACATGAAGGGGCAAATTACACATAACAAAACAAATGTCACATACCAAAAAAAGTGTCCTCTTTAGCAGCTCGCTATAATATCATACAGCTTATTGTCAAGTTACATTGTAAGTTTGCAACAAAAAAGTTTTTCTCCACAACGGATCTGCAGCTCCTGCAGTCGAGTTGTTTCTCTACTGATGTGAGTTGATCTTTGTAAAATACCGAACGATCATCTACTCTATTATCTAAGAAACACTAGAATCTGCTAGCAGTTATTTTGTATACAATTGTTTCATGTTGAAGGAAATAAACGTCTTTCAGAAATCACAGTCATTGGATCATTGAATGCTTCAGAAAAGCCCTTTAAGATGTGGTTTGTTTTCTGCACTGTGGCAAGCAAACAGGAATTCACACTGAAACACTCACATATTTATAATGTCCCCAGCTGCTTTTCCACATCAGAATTATCATCAATACAGATAACAACAAAACCAAAACACGACCTCAAATCTAAGGAAGTGAACACAAACGTGAGTCAAACTGAAACAACTGCATGAAACAATTTCTTTTTGATTCATTTTTTAAATCAAGGGTAAAACAGTAAATACCATGTTCCTCAAAAAGACAAACAGACTCTCAGACACTGATTAGTTATCCTAAAAAATAATTAAAAGTTGAAACTGTTTCTTTTATGCTCAGCATTGGTTTTAAACCTTAAAAGCTGCTTGCACCTGCACAAGTGTTTTTAGTTAATGTGGCAGATTAAAGCACGACTCAGTAAAGTGTAATCAGGCATACTAAGTGAAAACACCTGGGCAGCTTGACCATAATGTTCAGCAGCTTCGTCATACATAGATAATAAACTATAAAAGCATTTAATCATACAATTTGGCTCTTATGAGGTGTTTAGTGAAATAAATTGTACTGTGAAAGAAACGAAAGTGAAATATAAGCTACACTGTTCCATGAACAAATGATGAAGACTGTATGTCTGTGTATTGAACTTTTTCCCACTGTATAAATCGATCACAGTTGAGTGATATAAAAAGTAAATGTACATATATAGTGACCCTACAGTAGTATGGTCACTACTGTTGGAGATTTGATTTTCCACAAATAAAAGATTTCTGGAAACTGGGATGCAAACAAGATAAACTGAGGAAGTTGTTTGTGACTGTATGTGAGGTCAGACTGAGACATCGTAAACTGTCTCCAGATTGAAGCTACCGATTTAAAAAACAAACCTGATATCAAATCCCATGAAAGGACCAAACCCAGTAATGTGTGAGCTTGTACTTTCTGACTTATCCTGTCTGTTGCTCTGCTTCAAACCCATTGGTTTCTACTGAAGATGCAAATCTCTGTAAACACCTACTGAATATATAGCTTAATTTTCTTACAGTACGCCTCCCTAGGTTCCCTAAAACATGTTACACAGGCAGGAGGAAACAGCTGACTATGTTTGCTGGGGACTATTTTCAGTGGCACATTAATCCGCATTCAAAAATAACTTTTTACCAACTTTATTTTTCACTACCTTCGTAATGGCTCCCCTCTCGCGTTCGCATGTCTGTATGAGTAAACCCAAACTCCAATTCATCGTCAAAACAGCACCGCACCGGCAATGCAATGTAAGTCCCCCGACAGAGTCAAACCAGAACCATACCCGTGATGTCACTGCTTAGCTTGTCTGAAGATGGCTGCGCCCTACTGGCAAAATAGTGAATTACAATCTAGTTTTCTGGCAGCACTAGATAAATATAAAGTTTGAATTTGATGCCATATCTCGCCTTAAGTAAAAATCAAACAAACTACATTCATATGGTTCCATGTTTCATCTCCACTGTAAGTAACGTTAATGTGCGGGCCACCTTTGTGAAATCATCCATGAGCGCCCACGTACTTGTTGTGGTTCCCTCCACGTGGAGACACAGTTTCTTGCTGAAGTCGGTCAGGGCTGATCTGGACATGCAAAAGTTTTCTCCCCTTTTCTCTGGAACCAAAACCCCGTTGATAAAGTTGTTCCACCAGGTGCTTGTTCTAGGTGTCGTGTAGGGCTGATGGCGCCGCTGAGCACAGAAACTGTCGCAGTTCACTCAAATAATAGCTTGCCTCATGTGCATGTAAGCAGTAGTAGCATGATAAAATGCAGAATTTAACCACACAACAGCTGCTAGCAGAGACAACAAGGTCAACAACGCCTGTTATTTGTTATTCATGTCGAAATAAGGCGGGATAGTACCTAATATAGCATGTTTTTTTTTTTTTTTCAAAAGATAGTCACATGACTTGGGCGTAACCAATCAGAGAAGGGCACAACACAACCTTTAACAACCAATCAGAAAGTGAACATGCGTGACAGTGTTTCCAAACAGATCCGTCTCTGCCCATCCACAGTAAGAAACAGAACCAGAATCTTCAAAATAAAACAAGGACTGCAGCGTCTCCAAACTGCTCCGTCTTCAGGCTGCTGAGACGCCGCTTTAGTGATCATGCCAGACTGAAACGTAGCATCATTGATGGGTCTGTCATTTAAAATGGAGTAACGTGGATGTAGCCTAGAGGAACTCGGGGCAGCAGGGCTGTGTATGCGGGACTGAGTCAAATAAACAACAGTTCGTGTTCATGTTAATGAAGAAGGATGTGATCCAGGGCGACAGTGTGGCTGATTCGTCTTTCAGCCGCCTCACATTAGCAGGCGTCCCAGTTGACTGCCTGCTTCCATCACGCTGGTAAACTTAGCCCTCGGCAAGGTGTCCTCTTTTATGATCTGCATATTAAATCTTTCAAAAACGTTTGTTTTTACTCGATGCCATACTGCACTCAACTCTCATTCTATACATCCAGGCTTGGGTTTTGCAATTAGAAATGCACTGGCTTGTGTATCCCCAGTGAGTTAGGAACAACCCAGGGTTCAGTGTCTATCTCAAGGACACTTAACCATTTGACAGTAGGAGGTAGGGATCGAACCACCTACCATTTGATTAATCTACCTTCTGAGCCACGGCGACCTTTAGAGTTTGGCTTATTGATGTGTTTTTAGTAAATTTTTGACGCAATACTTTTTGATGGTCAATGGCACAGAGAAATAAGATTATCAGGCTTTGACACACACAATCCTTGTTAGCAGTATACATACATCACTGGTTTTGGTCCACACATAGGATTTGTTCACAGTTCCTTTAAAGCTTAAACAAACTACAGGCTTGCATCATTAGCCTCATTTATGAAACGTCCTGTTTGTACCGGACTATTATTTAGGACTAGAGTTTCCTTTAATTTCTGTCTTGTGTTAAGTGCATTGAAAAAAACAATTAGTGTTAAACTGACTAACAAACACTTTTAAATGGTCTAGCTTATACTTTGATACACTTATACCGTTTAGCTATTTTACAAGGCAATTAGCAAACAGGCTAATTTTCTACATAAACCAG
>JAPQLA010000021.1:9718316-9733913 GCA_029822935.1 Naso vlamingii
TTTTCAGCAAAAGTAGTTAGCCTACTTAATGTTACAGTTCCACAGGCTGCTACATTTATTCCTAATCTTTTTAAAGGTGGATTACCGTGTCATTGTTTAGTATTTTAAATAAGCTGGTATCTTCTTTACCTAAAAGTCCAGTATGTAGGGGATCTATTTGTAGAAAATGACGGAAATTGTTGTTTTCATTAACGTATAGTCACCTGAAAAAAAGAATCAGCATTTTCATTACCTTACAATGAGCCTTTTACATGTACGGGGGGACAGGTCGTCTTTCAGGGAGTCTGACATGTTGTGCTCTACAGTAGCCCAGAATGAACAAACCAAACACAGGCTCTAGGTGGGAACTTTTGCTTTGTCCCAAGGTCCACGGCCACCCCAGGTTCTCCTACATACTAAGAGGGGGAGGGTGAGAGGTTATTATGAAGTTGTTAAAATACTTAGAGAAATTCAAGTCATTATTAAAAACCATTACATTTTCCTAATAAGGGAATAATAAAAAAATGTTCTTCTTTCTGTCGTTATGTGTGAATGGAGTTTATGGAGGTTTATCTGCCAAAACTGTTCGACATGCTGAATCACCTCTCAAAAGTTTTGCGATGCTGTTATCTCTGCTGTGGTTTGAATGCATAAAAAGTTGAGGATTGCCACTTTAAGGTCATCAGCAGAATAATTTAAAAGAATTATCCTGGAAAAAAAAACTACACCACTTTATCCAACCCAAATGGGGTACTTTTCACACAAACTGCAGCTTGAAGTGCAGCAACATACTGGTGAAAACAGTCTGTTGGCAGATGCAATCGGGGGCAAATACTGGATTAAAGCTAGAACTGCAGGGGAATTTGAGATTAACTCCAGAGATCTGATTATTTGCAGGTGGTGACATAATTTCTTGAATCATGCAGTGTGCAGCATGAAAATTCAAAATGTAATGTGACAGGCAGATTAAACAACATCCCTTCACATTTAACCATTTAGCCAGGCAGATAGTCGGATTTCCTGAAGTGTTTATATTCATCTCTGAGACCTGTGTGGCCATGAAAACATAATGTTGTACTTCAGATTCTCAAAGAAACTAACTGACCGTGCCAAGGTTGGTGGGTCTGAGGGAATAACCGGGACATTGTAACAACGGACATTCCTCGTGCACTGAGTTTGACCTATTTCTTGTTTTCATAATTGCTTATCACTGTATACCCACTCCGTCAGTCCTTGATTGAAAACATTCAAGATTCAGAGTCATGACGCAGCACAGTGATTCACCAATGGGCTGACGGGAAGTCACCCAGACATTTCCTTCCCTTTGTGATTAGAGAACACCGTCTTAATTCAATGTTTCTAAATATTAAAAGTCTGGAATAAGAAACAATAAAAATATACACACATCCCAGTTCCAAAGAAATGTAGCTGACAAGTGGCGGATATGCCTTGTCAGCTATCACACTCACATTGCATTACACATTACATTACATATCACTTTTATTCTTTACCCTTTATTCCTCAGCTGAATCCCATTAGCTGTCAGCTTCTCTTCCTGATTGTGGTGTTTGTTTTCAGTTTGGCACCTTTACTACTGAGTGACTCCTTTCAGAGAAAGAACACTTTCTTTCTTCGCTTTGAAAGGTTTGATTTCTCTTACAAAGTCTCCAGGTTAAAGAACTCTTTGACACCTTAAAGTGAGATCTTGATATCTCAAGAACAAGTTAAGGTTTTATTCAAGAAAACAAAAAAGAGGAAAGCCTCGGGTCCTGACGTCATTTGTGGTCGCACACTGCACCACTATGCTGAGCAACTCAGTAGTGGTGTTTTCACACATCTTTTTCAACTGTGTGTTGACAACTGCAAGATTCCAACAATCTGGAAATCTTCAACCATAATTCCCATCCCTAAGGTTAATAAACCTAGGGAATTACAAGATTTTAGACCTGTGGCACTTACTTCTCTTGTGGTAAAAAACCTGGAGAAAATCCTAAAAGATGAGGTTCTCACCCTGGTCAAGGGTAAACTAGCTTCTATTTTAATCTGCCCGACCAGCTTTTAACCCTGTTCTTAAACTTCTTAACTGACAGGACACAGCAGGTTTTAGTTAATGGTGTTATGTCTAAAATATGTCTCCAATACAGGTTCCCCACAAGGTTGTGTCCTTTCCCCGTTGCTTCTCATTTTATACACAAATAGCTGCAGGTCTCGTAAAGAGAACAGTTTTCTTGTTAAATTCTCAGATGACACTGCTCTGCTGTCACTTCTCCAAGGTGCAGAGTCAGACCACGGGCATGCACTTTCTGTTTTCGTTAAGTGGAGCGATGACAGCCTCCTTACTCATCATTGATTTTAGGAAAACTAAGACAAATACCACAGCAAGTAGGATTCACTGTGAAGATGTTGAGATTGTAAATTCATACAAATATCTGGGTACTGTGTTTGATTCTCAGCTCAAGTTTGACATTAACTCTGAGTCAGTTGTTAAACGTGCCCATCAGAGAATTCATTTACTGCGCAAGATCAACTCCTTTGGTGTCACGAAATATATTCTGCTTACTGTATATTTGTCATACATTGAGAGCCTCCTTACTTTCTCCTTTATTTGCTGGTTCAACAATCTGACAGTGAGGGACAGGAACTGTTTAAATAATATTGTTAAAGTCTGCTCCAAAATTATTGGAATGAAGATGCCCGACTTGAACTCTCTTTGGGAGAAACGCATCCTTCAAAAAGCTAAAACTATGTTGAACTATGATCATGTCCTTGTAAACGAATTTGCACTACTGCCATCAGGTCGGCACTATTCGCTGCCTCCCAGGAAGACCAACTGTTATGCAAAGTCATTCATTCCTTCGGCTGTCATGCTTTTAAATGCAGAGTTGACAGACTGACCACTGGACTGTACAGGTTGTTCTTGGCACTATGCACTTGTTTAACAACTTGGGCAATTCACCTATACATGGCTCTTTTTAGTTATTTATTTATCTAGTTATTATTTATTTACTCATGAATTTAGGCATATTTTTAAATGTATTTATTACCTTTTATTCCAGGCAGTTTTATTTTTTTGCACTTTGTTTGGCATAATTGTTTTGTCCTATCTTGAGCTTTTTTTATTTTTTATTCTTACTTTATTTTATTTTATTTATTTTTTTCTCCCAGGCCATATCATGCTTCCTCTGGTGCACATGTTATGTCTTATGTGGTATGGATGGATGTATGTGTATGTCAGCGGTGGACTGTAGAAACTGAATTGCCCTTCGGGGATTAATAAAGTTTTCTGTAACTGTAACTGTAACTCCTCAAACTTTTGGTTGAATGCAAAGCAGATTGTAAATCCCTCCAGTCCTAAGACACAACTGCTCCCAAAACTTCAGAGCTGAATTACGCTATTGGCCTGTTGAAGAGTGCAATTACACCACAAACAAACACAACCTCTCCCAGTGAGACAACCTGATTCACTTATTACTGGAAAAAACACCAACTGACAATGAGTAATCTTAGCAAGATTCTTTTCTTCTCCCTCTGGCCAGTACTGATAAGTTGGAGTTCCTTCATTCAAGACCTCCTCACTTTCAACAGAAACTCTGGAAATTCATTTGGGTCATAAACTGCAGTTGAGAGAAGACTCTTAACATATTGTAACAGGACATTGAAATGATCATTAAACAATTGTTTTATCCACTTTTCATGTAGCTCAACATATTCAGCATATATATTTTTTAATAGGAATTAGTGAAAATTCCTGCTGCTCATGTGCCTTAAATTGCCCCCCAGGGACAAATAAAGTTTTTCTGAATCTGAATTATAATGAAAAACAGTGCAGTCCTGAGAGATGATGTCACAGTTAACTGAAAACAATGGAGGTGCATAGGCACTCAGCTAATCTGTTGAAAAACACAATAAATGTTTGTTTTAAAAGACAAGAAACCCACCAAATGTTATTGGTGTCTTCTTATGTACCGACACTAAAACCCGAAGTTAAACAACAGCATATAACCTGGAAATGGCTCTCTCAGCTGCTTCAGCTGCTTTAGCTGCTTGTAATAATCGTTTGACCTGCAGGAGTTGTGGTAAAAGCCATCCAAGAGTGCTTCATGTTGACAGGAGAGATGGAGCCAACACAGACACAGGACATTCCAAAGAGCCAGTAGCATGTAACATCACAGCATCTCATAAAACCTGCGGTCACATAGGGGCCGAAAAGGATTGCTGTCTTCTTTTCATCCCATCAGTTGCCATTCAGGTCCATCAAAGGAGACTAGATAATACACATGAACGCATTTTTGGATCCTGGCAGTACTGCAATCTTCTGTTCAGAGCATCTCATGTAAAAACTCAATCTGGCTGGCAGGCAACTTTCTCCTGCAAACCATGGGTCAGGAAAGAGTTGTGCCATGAGTGTTCAGACTTGGAAGTGTCTGGTTTAAAGATGAACCACCTCTATAAGCTCCCGGAAGTCCTCACTCAGAAGAAATTGCCTGTAAGAACAGACAACGTTGTGACTGAAGGAGATTTGGCAAAATGGCCAAACCTATCAAAGGTATGAATTCCCAAGATAAAGGCTAATGTGGACCTGTTGGCTGGAAGCAACATGCTCAAAATGTTGGAGCCTTGGGAGGTCATAAAAAACCCCTGGGATGGCCCATATCCTATAAGGGCTGCATTGGGATGAGTCATTACTGGACTTTTGCATGGACATGAGAGTAGCTTGGAAGCTGAGTTCCCTTCAGCAGTTGTCAACAGGATTTCTGTGTCTACGTTGGAGGAAATGCTGAGTGAGCAGTACAACCATAATTTCAACAAGAGAGCTATGGAGGAGACAGGGCTATCAAGAGAAGACATCAAGTTTCTGGAAATTGTAGAAAATTCTGCCACACTTGAACATGGTCACCGTAGCCTGAAATTGCCCTTTAAGAAGGAAAACATTTCTCCGCCCAGCAGCTTCTCTGTGGTGAAGCAAGGGATACTTAGCCTGAAGGGGAAGTTCCTGAGCAATGAGCAGTTTTATAAGGAACACACAACATACTTCAATGAGATGACTTATGAGGGCTCCACAGAGCAAGTACCTACACATCAGCTGGATCATAGCAGTGGCAAGGTATGGTACTTTCCTTACCACATATATTATGCAACGAAGAGGACGCTGAGGCAGGTGTCTGACTGCAGTGCAGCTTTCAAGGAAACACAGAAGGCAACAGTGAATCATTAGCTTCTGCAAGGTCCCAACCTCAGTAGCACATTGCTTGGAATCCTCCTCAAATTCAGACAAGAACCTGTGGCAGTTGTGTTGCCCTTGCTAAGATGGGATGAAACCAAACCTCAGGACGTCTTGCATCAGTGGACAAGTTGGTTGAAGGATGTGGATGCGCTGTCTAAGTTCAAGGTTGAAAGGTGCATCAAACCTAAGGGCTTTGGACATCCCATACATGCTCAGCTTCATCAACTGTCTTGTCTTTGTTTGATGTTGTGTCTTTGT
Source organism: Naso vlamingii (assembly GCA_029822935.1). Taxonomy (NCBI): domain Eukaryota; kingdom Metazoa; phylum Chordata; class Actinopteri; order Acanthuriformes; family Acanthuridae; genus Naso; species Naso vlamingii. Next base: position 9,723,778 of record JAPQLA010000021.1, read on the forward strand.
CATATGTTGTATTTTAACTGATTGTTGTTTTAAATGTTTTCTGTAAGTGCATTACATGTTTTATTGAAGTTCCTTGTTTATTATTATTATTATTATTATTATTATTATTATTATTATTATTATTAGCATTATTTTCAGATGCTAGTTAAGCAGGATTTGGAGAAGAAACTTACCTCAGGATGCAGAATGACAGAGGTGGCGTCTACGATGTTGCATTCCTGATGGATAAGACTAGAGTAACACTTTTAAAGATGATTACCAGTCCTTGCTCAGGGCTTACTGCTGTTGTCTTTGCTGTTCATGTTGAACAGATGTTGAAGACCGAGCTGAGGCTCCAGCTCAGTATCAGTCTTTTGGACTGATAGCACATCTGTGCTGAAGTACATAAAGAATGAGGACAAGCTTCTTCATACATTTGTGGAGAACAGGGTCACGACAATCAGAGAAGCTATCAAAATGTTCCAGTGACGGTATGTCAGCTCCAAGGAAAGCCCAGCAGGTGATGCATCCAGAGGAGTGAGGGTTGGAGAGTTCATTTGGGACAGCAGGTGGATTGAGGGTCCAAAGTTTTTAGGTAGACCAGAAGAGGACTGGCCAACAAATGTGGTGTAGACTGCGATGGGAGCAGATGACCTGGGGTCAAGAAGAAAGCCATAATGCAGACAGCTAACCTGATGCCATTAGTTGGCTAAAGGCCTATTTTTCAGATTGGAGGAAGCTGAAGGTAGCAGTTGCCTGGTTCCACTGGAGTCATGTGCCAGAAACTGCCATGCAGCAAGAGGAGCAAGGGCCAAGAAGGCAAGCTTTGTCATCTATCTTTAGGAGACTGAGCTTGCTATCATTCAGTACTTTCAGCAGCAGAGATTTGCAGAGGAGACGGCTATGTTGTCATCTGGGAAAACTGCACTGAGCAGGCAGAGTGCTCTCTTCAGATTAAATCCATGTTAGGACAATGGGCTCTTGGGCATTGGAGGACTGTTGATTAAAGGCTCCTTGCCAGAGGAATTTAAACATCCATTTATCCTATTGAAAGATCAACATGCAGCCACTCTCATCCTCAAGACCAGACTACTGACTACTGAAATCATAAATCTGAAAAAAAAAAAATTCCATGAATAAATGACATGGCTTTATTTTGCTCCTTCCCCTCCCCTAGAGCTATGAATTTGGTAAAACTCTTAACTTGCCAACCATGCTTGAGGGGCTGACAGTGCTGTAATCTGCACATCTCAACCTTTCCGGTGGAAATGTGCTTGGTGTTTGTAACCATTTTGTGTTGAGGGAGACACATGCAAAGAGCATCAAAGTTTGTGAGTGCAACTGAATATGGTGCAGTAATTATCTAATAGACTGCCTTCACAGGTTAATATGGATTCTATACTCCCAGAAAACACTCAGCATTGGTATATTTCTCACAGACGGAGCTAGCTAGACAATGCTACCTGGGAAGGTAGCAAAACCTTTCTGTTTTGGTATATATCAAAAAGGAAAATGTTATTTCACCATGAAAATTAATTTCTATGATTTCCGCATATTGTATTACTGTGTTTAGAGGTTTACAGCACACAAGTTACATCAATAATCAGCATACCTTTTGTTGATACATGTGCACTAGATACTAGACTACACACATACATAATTTAGCAGGATCAGAGCTTCCACTAAAAAGCAGGACAGCATTAAGCAGCCCTTACACCCTTCAGAAAGAGCTCTCTCTGCTCTTTCTAAGTTTGTGGGGTGAATCACTTTATCCAGTGATTTCATCAGTTTTGCCTTAGAATAAAGTCACTCAACAATCCATTTCATTAATGTGACACCTTGATGATTAAAAAAAAAAAAAAAAAAATCATTGTTGAGTTCTGTTCTACCTCAGGTAGGAGTACCTTAAAATCTGAGGGCCCCTCCTGCTAACCTATTTAGCTTGATGCCTATATGGAGTACTTATCTAATGGGGGTATATGATTTGTATAAAATGTGATTTTCCACATTGTGTACATTTAAACTAGATACATTAATTTGTGAAAATGTTTTATTTGAGGATATTTTCCTACTATTTGAGTATTAGGCTTGGTACAGTATGTCACATGTGCTTGTAAGATGCATTATGGGTATTTAAGGTGGTGACTCTCAGTATTTATCATAAATCATAAAAGCTCTGTGCTTCATTACAATCATTCTAACAGGGGCTACTTGGCATGCAGATCTACTTGCTTTAACTCTGCCAAAAGTCTAGATTTAATTCATGATTGAGGGCAGAAAAATAAACTACCACATCGGAAATATTCTTTATGTCGACAGCACTGAAACATATTTATAGACAATTAATATCCATTTTTAGCATAATCATCCCCCCAATTGAGTTCCAGGCTGCCAGACAGAGGGGCAGTCACTTGTTCTCTGCTGCTGACATGTGGCATTAATATGGAATTGCCACTCTGGCCAGTGTTTGATGAGTATTACAAGTGAGTCAATGATGCAAGGTCAAAAGCTGTGATAACCCTGTTGATAATTTCCATACACATTCACACATTCACACATTCTCTGTCATTAATACATATTTGTACATGGGCATTAATCTGCAAATTGCTGCTTTTTCAGTACATGTGGTTAGATGCTTAACGGCACGTAGTCATCTCAGTGCTTGTAAAAAGACAAAGTGTGATTATGTGTCTGTTGCATCATGCACTGTGCTGCAATTCCCAAAATTTCACTGGAACCAAGCTGATCATTTCCTCCATTCAAGGATGGGATTAGGATGACGCTGTGGTATGCAAGTAGAAAATGCAGTTTGCCTGAGTGCGCAGCAGAGAACATTCCTCGCTCATGGCAACATGAGCTAAAAATAGCTCTGAACCCCCTCAATCAAAACTATAGGATATTTGTTCGGCAGGCATTGGATTCCCATCCGTTCTGGTCCAGATTTGATGTAGCAATCTCCACAGATACCTCACACTCTTCTCTCCATCATCAGCTCAGTCCTCTTTGATCTGTGTCTCTTTCTCTTTACCAATCTACATTTTCTCTGTCTCTCTCTGGAGGTTTTACAAACCAGCTGCTGATGGATTTTATCAGTCAGTTAAGCAGGAAACCCAGCAGGATAGAAAACCCCTCCAGCAGTTCAGAGAATCACCACTCTCACTGCCTATACTGCTCCACATAAACACGTAGGAGTCTGTTCCACTTCACTGATTGCTTTGAACATCTCAAAGAGCGTTATTTTACAGGTTGGTTTGGGCTAAATATCTCCACTTTTTGCTAAATGTTTAGCTGTATACAATTAAAACATTACTAATGTACTTATTGTATCTTATAAAACACTCAAAAAGTGAGGCCTTTCCACTTAACACGTTGTACAGCAATATAAGAATTCTCTCTGGATCCTTAAAATGTTGCCCCAGTGGTCGCGTATTTAGGAGTTAATTTCGGAAATTCCTTTGTCACTCCTCTTTGTGACTCCGCTTGCCATCTGGGAGGAAGCTCCAGAGCATCTGTGCAAGAACAACCAGACTGTGCAACAGCTTCTTTCCCAAAGCCATCACAACTCTGAACACTGAATACTGCCCTCCATCCCTCTCCCAAATACCATGGGATGAGATATATACTGTACAAGCACATCAGCACTTTAAAAACATTGCACAGTGATACACCAATGATGCTCTTTTATTATTTATATTATAATGTATTTTAATATTTTTTTATGGTATTTAAGGTGTCTTTTTTTCTATTTAAATATCTGTCTGTTCTTTTAATGTGACAAACATCATGATCTTTGGAGAACGGTATTTTGCTCCCATATATGCTGTATGTGTATTATGGAAGTGACAATAAAACTGATTCTGACTCTGATTCTTTGGTAAAGTCTATCAAGAAAACTTTGTGAGGCTGTTGAGTCAAAACTAAACTGGAACTTTAGCAGTGGATGGGCTAACCATTGACATCGCTGTATTATTTTTCCTTTTTTGTTATAATGCAAAAAAAAAAACTAAGATGATTTTTACCACACCTGAGTAAAACATATACTATGTGCATTTCAAAAATACAGTGTAAAAATAGTACCAGCGGGTGAAAAACATGGGACTGACTTGGTATTCCCTGCTTAGAGGCAGACATTTGTTTGTTTTAAGGCAGTATTATTTGATTAGGATTTCTCAGAAAAATCACACGGTTTTCAATTTCTTCCTGTAATAAGGCCTTTTTATAAAAGGCTGCTTATTCACAATAAAGCCACATTTTACATTAATGTTTGCTTTGGGAAGTAGGGACACTAGGCCTACCTGTAGTCCATTGTTTGCAAATATGATGTAAATAAAATAGGTAGAACATGACATGGGTTTAATTTGGTCTTTCAGGGCTGGCATTTTTTGCACATTTTTGCATACTGATGAATCACCTTATCGATTATTTTAATTACTTTGACAGTAAAATTAAAAATTATGACCAACAATTTCAAGAAGGGAACATCTGAAAGTAATGAAAAAACATGGTCATGTTTTGTTCTACCCCTTGTAGAAAACAATATTGTGATTGAAAGTAAGTATTTCTCAGAAAAATTAAACGCGTTATATTTCCACCTATGAGGCCTTATACAAAAGGCTGCTGATTCACAATAGAACCATATTTTGACATTCTGGTTGCTTCGGGGCGTAGGGACACTACCTGTAGACCATCTGTGCAACTATTATGTAAATACAACCAATAGGCAGAAAATGACATGGGATTAAGTCGCCACTCCTTTCAGGGCGGCCATTTTTTGGACTTTTCTTGTCTATGTGGTGAATCACTTTATCAGTGAATTTAATGGCTTTCGCAGTTAAAGTAAAGATTATGACCATTCATTTCATGAAGGGGACATCTTAAAGTTATGAAAAAATAAGGTCCTTCCCAAAATGTAAACAAGGCTTTTCATAGTTGATGCTTTAAACCATTCAGATTAACACTTTAAAGTTTAGGGGGCCACACTGATGTTTTCCACATCTGATTTAGTTTGTAAGAACTGCTGTTGTGGATGCTGGTACTGTCCTCTGACGTCTGATCAATGAGCTGAATCAGATGTTTAGACTGAGATTTAATGAATCACAGCCTGGCCTTTCTTAAGACAGATTACTCATAATTAGACTGTTACAATATTTGGAGCTGTAAGTGTGGGAATTGAATAAAGTTTTCTGAATAGGAATTAACTACGTCTTATAAGAGGCCTTGCAGGCGAGTGAACTTTAAAATCGGACGTGGAATGTGTTGAAATTTCTTGTTTTTCTGAACTTGTCTTTCTGTCTTGTCTTGTTATCTGTGCTTCTGAGGGTAATTCTTGCCAGAGTGTGGTAATCTAGATAAGTTAAGATGATCAGATGAGTTGTGCAGCAACAGTATATAACTCTCAGACAACCTGACAGTCAAAAGAAAACACTTGCAGAGATCTTCTCTCCATGCTGCGTGATTAAAGGATCTGATCCATCACACTGTGTTCCTTCTAAGACATAGCAACTCTCAATTTCAACAAGTAACATTTCCTTCACAGTAAGTAAGTTAAAAACAAAGGGATACAAACTGGGGCACAGAATTGGCAGATTTTGTCCAGTACCTTTATACCAGTATTGACGTCTCTGTCATTTTTACCCCTTTTTGCTATTTTTTTAGGCTTTAGTTGACTTGCTGCAACACAAAAAATAAAAAGTAGCCATAATTACTGAGTTATTAGTTACACATGTGCTTTCCCTACTATTACAAGTCAAAATGTCTGCTATGACTCAGCACTGATGACAGCAAGCATATGTGGTCATGTCTGAGAGATATTAAATCTTCCATGAAGCAGTCAGCAAAACTAATAAGACATTCAAATAAACATTTGGTGTTGTTGTGTTTTATCACTCCCTTCCTTGGGAAGCAGTGAGTTACAATTCAGGGATTACAAGCATGAATTTAAATAAATTCATTTGCTGTATTGTGATTATTTCACATTTCTCCCAAAGTACAGTCATGAAAAGGTCTGGAATAATTGAGAATAAACCTTAAAGGAACATACATGTCTTCTCAGCATTAGCTGAGATTGCCCCTTTTACAAATGTTGACAGTCAGTCATGTGTGTACTTCAGCAGATCTCAGACTGCATTTATTAATCCCATTCACTGCCATTCATGTTTAAACAGGGTATAGAAACACTACAGGACACATGAAAGTTGCTGGGTAAGCGTCCTTTCATTTAGTTAGGCTGATGCCACATTCCTGTATAATTGCAGAGTTGAATGACAGACTTTGGCTAATTCAAGGCATATTTGTTTCATTCTTTGCACGTCAGTTTCCACATTATGTAACACCAGGTCTCTGTCATTCAATTAGAGAGTTCTGAAAAAACTGACTGCTGAGTTTAAATTATATGACAGCTGAAAATTGGTAATTACAGTAACGCTGATATGACATGGCCGCAGGATAACAGCAAACACTGATGATAGGCCTTTTTCACAGAATATGTGCTACATGTTACAACAAGAAAAGCACAAGTGTGGAAGATTAAAGTAATGATGGCTGAACAGCTTCAGTTTCAGCGTGCTGATGTTGTGCATGGTGGGTGACTGCCCCACTGTCATGGCTTATTGGGAAATATCAGTAAGATTCTTTGCCAATGTTATCAGTAATAGCTGTGGAATTTCCATCATAACAGCTCAAATGAGTCAGTAATGCTGCCTTCAGTATTGTTTTTCTTCTCTGGTAAAACAGAGAGTCAGTGAGAAAACACACACACACACACACAAAAGTTAACTTTCAATATGAAATGTGAACTTGCAACCATCTGGAGGAAGAACTGACTAGTAACTCTGTAAAGTGTCTTTTATTGTGCAGAGGTTAAGTTTGTTGGGCAAAGTGATCTAGATGTCCAATTCTTTATTATAATTGCTCAAACAGTTCGAACTTTATAAATTTCAGTTTTTGTTTTTACAGCTTTTTGCAACTGCTAGGCAATATTTCTCTATACAAGTTCCTCTTCACCAAGACGTGATTCAACCCAACAGTTAGTCTCACATTCAAAATTAACTGATGCAACCAAAACACCTAATACTAATCTCAGGATCAACTCTACTCATGTAGAGCATAGCTACTGTGGAAGAGTATAGAGAAACGTGACTTAGTAACTGTAATAAAAACTTTTACAAGTTAATCTCTAGCAATCTCCATGGAATAGTGTTTGTTCAGCCATTTACTGGTGGGATTTTGTTAGTTTGTAATCTGAAGGCTACTTTCAGGGACTTTAGCATATGATTATTAGCAGCTCATTGCTCTTGTCATTTTTCTTTGGAAGATTCTTGTGGGAAACAAAGACTTTTGGATGCATCGCAAAATGAAAACATTCCCATGAGACTTATTATATGGAACTGAAACTCTCACTTCTCCAATTACCCTATATACTAACATCTTGCATCATAATGCATTACTGATAAGCAGCATGTGTGCATGGATGCGCTTAGCTGAGTGTGCGGGGTCGTGGGAAGCAGGATGCTGGATACCAGGTGTATTCACCACCCCAAAGCCTCATAGCCTTCACTACCTTCACTCCTTGCTCGCTCAGAACGATGGACGAGCAGCTTAGTGTGCCTCGCATCTTTGCAGCAGGCCATCAGTACAGCAAGGCCATGTGAAATAATCCCCTCGTTCACTGGCACCCAGCTCAGCATGGTATTATGTGCCCTTGAGCTGTCCTGTCACTCACTCACTCACACACAAGTGCTCTGTGCCTCTTCATTTTTCATCAGTCAGTGCTCAGAGAGGTCACAGAGACGGTAATGCAGAGAGAGGGGGCTGCTGCTCATTTGTATGAATGAAAACATCTGTGCATGTATGTGCACAGAGAAAAAAAATGACTGTGTTTGTACAGGTGAATTACAATGCTAAGCAGAGGAAGTGGAGTATGCAAAAGAGGATTTAGCATCATCCTCACAGGGCACCGTGGATCACAGCACGTACTGATGGCACTGCAGTGACACATCATAAAGACAAGCAGCCTTTTAAAAAGATGCAACACTCTGTCAGAGAAACCGCTGTGTTGTCAGCTATGCTGCAGCTACTGACTCATAGTTTTATATTGTCTGTGTTGCAAGGGTGATACGTATACACAAGTCTTGAAGGTTGCTCATTTGCCTCCTGTTAAAGCGTCAACAAAGGCCTTATTGACGCTCCTCTTGCTTACGTGGCAAAGGGCAAATTCTAATTCAAACAGCTTTATCAATCCCACAAAGGGAAATTAGTTAAGAGCAGCTTTTACAAACATAACAGCACACAAACGTATATATACATCATGGAGCCAAAAAAGCTAAATGTTGCATATAGGTGAGAATACACATTAATGTTTCTCACATGATTGTTTCTCACCATTCATCAATTAGTTGTGAAACTACAGAGATCTGATGAGGCATCGGCCAACCAGGCAGCTTCCAAAGAGCTCTATCGTCATGTTGGCTGTGATACTCCCTGTCTGGGTCACTTTCCTGAACAAACTTGGAGCATAGGTCACGCATGAATTTTCTTCAGCTGGTTCAGTGTTTGGCAACTTTCTCCACTTCCTTCACCTTGGGGGGGGGCACCTTCTACCAAACCCTGCTGTGTGTTTTCCATGACTGTTTTAATTGTTTTTAGTTCCATTAAGCGGATAATTGGTCTAGCTTTACCAGAGCCACGTTGGCCAGCATGTTTCCTGGTGGATCAAGAACGGCATGGGTGGCTACATTCCCCCGATACTTTCACCCTGTCTGGCAATCCTGCATTTTACCTGTTTCTACCTCTCACGGCTTGGAATTTTAAGAGACAATGCTTCTCACCATCCTTCAATCGGTTGTGAAACTGCAGAGATCTGATGAGACATCAGCCAACCAGGCAGCTCCCAAAGAGCTCTGTTGTCAAGTTGACTGTGATGCTTCCTGTTTGGGTCACTTTGCTGAAGACATTATATAGCTAAAGACAGGTTCCTCAGAGGCCTTAGCAAAGGCCTTTTCTGCATCAGCTGTATTGTGAAAGAGATGGCAGGATGTCTTTCAGTTCTCTTAGATGTTAACTCAAGGTCAGCATGTTCCTGAGCACATTTTCTCACAGCCCTGCAGCATTAGCAAGACATAATTTGATGACTGAAGTGTTTCTCACAGTTGTCCTGCATTATTCTGAAGCTAACACACACAGAAACTCCAAAGAAGCGGCGTTTGTTACCACAGCACACTACTTGTCTTGCTTGTGAAGATGTTTTGCTTTCAAGTTCATGAAAAAGCTACATTACATACTGTATTTGATTTTAACACTGACTCATACTAGATTATTTTGCACCTTACTGTTTTTAGGGTCAATACAGGAAGTAGTGAGAAAGACACTGAGAGCCATTTGTGCTCAATCAGAACTATTAACTAGTTAGAAAAGACATGCTGATAATGTAGCTGCAATGCACAGATATTGTAGATGATAAGTATTTTTTCAAATGATGTCAATTATGAATCTGTGTGGGATCAGCCATGTGGACAAGAGTCAAAATCACTGCTAAAAGGGAAGAAATTAAACACTGACTTTATATCCATCACATTGCCACAAAGACAACTCCAGTGGGACAGGGATTTGTCCTGAATTCAGCCAACATTTTAGTTATAGCTTGAAAATTAAAATAACTTGAAAAAGTGTTGCTTGTGTTGTGTTGCTCTGAGTTAGTTCTGCCCCTTAGTGGTCAAATAGGTTTAAATTTCTTAAGGTGGCAGAATTTTGTGCCATCTTTGTGCTCCACTTCCACGCTATTTAACACCATGAAACACTGATAAAGCAGCCATAAGGATTTTTAGTGGTACATGCTTATATTTCACGACCTTCTGCATTTAACTAGAATTAATTTTGATGAAACATTTCAGAGAAAACCCTCCAAATCCAGACCACTGAAGTCAGACTACTGTCAGTGCTGCAACTCCACAAAGTGTCACCTGATGGCATCATAAGACTTTCTCAGTGCTGAGTTAACTTTTTCAAACTCTTCCCATCGTCAGCACAACAACAGCAATAGACGTGGACCAAACTGTGGATAACTTTTCAATTTTTTGTAAACAACACACATTCAAGGACCATATTTTTCAAAACGCTTCAACTGCTTTCTCACTTAGACTCAACTTTTCAACCAGGACTCT